>CM030361.1:175168199-175473965 GCA_017893485.1 Hemerocallis citrina
TGTAGAAGAAGAAGATGAGCTCTCAGATCTACCGATCGGCTGCTCGGGCCATCAAGTCCTTCGCCTCCGTTTCCAAGGCTCCTTATTCGGTCTTCTTTGATTGATTCGATTTTATTTGGTTTGAATTTTTGATGTATGAAACAACATCGGAAAAAAGAAATTGGATTTTGGAGGGAGGTGAAGTTTGCTGGGTTAGTTAGGGTAATCATTGTTCATGGTTTTGGGATAAATTTGACATATATGTAAGGGAGTTTGTGTTGTAATTTTATTTATTTATTTATTTATTTTTGATGTTCTTCAAAATGGAGTGATTAGGATGTTTTTTTTTTTATTCTTCAAAATGTAGTGATTAAGAATTTTTCCTCGGTTTGGTTTCAGGCATCAAACCTCGGAGAAAAATTTGAAGCCAATAAACATGTGGAATGTTTCTTAATATTCCCATGTAACTCAGTTTTGTGCTGGTTCTTATTTTGACTGCCATATCTAGTTTCTCTTGTCATTTATTGCACTGTTTTAAATTTCCTCCGATACGGCCGAAATTTCGGCTGATATTTCGTTTTGCCGAGCTTGTCGATATGAAATTACATATTTTATACTCTATATCATTTTGGACAGAAATGTATAGATTTCGGCCGAAATTGCCGAAATATTGGCCGAAATATTGCCAAAATTGACGAAATATCAGCCAAAATAGACACAAATAGTGAATAAATAAAAAAAATTATTTTTACTTTTTGCATATATGTCTTTCAATATACGACCTTAAGCTAAGATAATGTGAGGATTTCGTCTCATTATTATTCGTATATATGCAAAGTCAAAAGTAAGTTTTATTTGGTTCGTCTCATCATTTTTTCTAATCAATGCAAATTCAATTTAGTTATATACTTATATTATATTCTCTTTTATATTATGAGCAATGCTCCATTGCAAACTACTGAAGCCGTTGTTTGGGAACAACGGCTTCAGGATTAATATGACCGAAGCCGTTGTTCCCAACAATGGCTTAGGTTATAACATAAGCTGTTGTTGGACTCCAACAACGGCTTATGTTTATAACATAAGCCATTGTTTCCAACAGCGACTTCAGTGGTTTGCATGCCACCCATTTGCAATGGAGCATTGCTCTTATATTGTTGTTAAATTCTGCGAATATTTATCGTAATTGATTCATGTCATTAGTTATAGTATACAGTATTTTATATGAAAAATGACATGTATGACATATAATATCTTATTTAGTAACCCAAAAAAAAAATTATTGAGTATAGGAAATGAACATCTGATATGATCACATTTTCCTGAGATCTCCTCCGATATCTCTGATCCGATACGAAACACCCCTTGTCGAGACGAGTCCGAAACTCGAGATTTAAAACCATGATTTATTGTTAGATTATAGTGTGAAACCTTGGTTGCAAAAACAGGGAATAATTTGAGCTGTAAGAAAAAGGAAAATGGAGAGTATTTGCCATGAATTCGTATGTATATATGGTGAGATATTGGGCAATCATGTTCATCAAAGGAAAGGCATGAATATGCGGCGTATTATTATTTTTAATCGCGAGAAACTGTTCAATCCTCGGTTGACACAAAAAAACGTGAGTAGTTTGTATTTTTCAGGAAGGAGTATATGCCTTGAATTTGCATGTATACTTGTTGGATATAGGGCAGCCATTTCCTAAAAAGAAATGGAACAGGGCATATCTATATGTAGTTCAGTAGCCTTTATGATATTTATAACAAATTATTAGTTACACTCTATCCCGGTTGATTCTCCTGTGATTATGCGGTTATACAGTCGTACGAATGGGCTCTGATTTCAGATTATAGTGGGACTAGTATCATGCACGTGCGATGCACGTGGAGGAAGAAGGAAAAAAAAAACCCTACCAACATGTACGCTGCCCGTGTTTTTTTTCGTACATGTGGAAAATGGGAAGGGAAATGAAAAGGACCCAAAAAAAAATCTAGTATTATACACGTGTGTTGCACGTGGAAAAATGAGGAGGGGAATGAAAAGGATTAAAAAAAAAAGCCAACACGTGCGCTGCACGTGTTGACAAAATGACAGTTGGTGACAAATGACACTAAGCCCTTCTCCCATTATAATAGTAGAGATGTACGAGGAGTTTCCCGAATCTGTTACTTGTTACTAAAGATTGAATTTGCTCATATATTGATATCTCGATTCATCACTGTAAGATGGAATCAAGTGCTGATTTGAAAGTGGTGAGGTACAAAACTACTGATATTTAGATATATTTGTGATCTGTATATACTAGTAACTTAATTATTTGCAGTGAGCCAGTGGCATACTTTATCTAATGTCTCATATATGCAAATATTATGTCTTGAACTCATACATTGATTAGAAAATTTCTCTTATAGTAAATTTCTACTAGTATAATGCACGTGCGATGCACGTCTATAAAGGTGTGTAGAATTTTGAGGAAGGGGCAGGTCACCGAAGAGGTTGCATGCATGCATGCATGTAGACAGGCATGTACAATTTATTCTTTTTGATATTTGTATGCATGTGTTAGACCTAATAGGCTTTGATAGGAGGAAACTTTATTATGAATAAATTGTGCATGCAAGTACATGAAAATCTATACTATTAATTATTTTACCAAATCTATGCAGACATGCAAATCTATGCATGTTAATTATTTTTCCAATTCATGCAAATTACATATTTGACCTCCGATATTAACCCTATATTTTTTTTAGCCTTTTATGTTTATGAGGGTATGATGGTAAAAAACCGCAAAAATGAGGCTTTGCTTAATAATAGTATAGATGTTGAGCATGTCCACTTCGTCTTACTCATTGAGCTCATACCCGCCCATATTTTTCTACAATCTTCAAATAGCTTGGAGAATTTATGTCTATGGAATCCCCAAATGATAGAATGTTGCTTAGTAGGACTCACGTTAACTTGTGAGTAGCCTTATCATTTTTTGTTAAATAGGATTGTTCTGATCCCGTCATGTGGCTGACTTGATTTTACTAATCTTAGTGAGGGATAGTCCCTAAGCACTATGAATATATTCACACTAGGCCCTGGCAATATAGTCCTTTGTTATCTTCACAATGTTGCAGTCATGTTATAGCAATTTGTATCCATGTGACATTACTTGTACCTAGATATCAGTTGATATATGCTGCTGGATGTCATGGAAAATTTATCATTTATGATTAAAGGAGGATACTGCTTTATTAATGTAATCTCTTTAGTTTTTTTTTGAGAAAAAGGTGGAATCTGTAATCTCTTTAGTTGTAAAAGGTCTGCGGCATATACAAAGAAATACTAGATATAATATTATAAGTTAATGGTATCTTTGATATCAATAAGATTCATGCAATATATGGTGATTTGCAAGAGGATCTGGACACTATTGATAGGCTATCGATTCAGCAGAAGCCAGTTTTGAGAAGTGGAGGCACCCTGACCCTTACATTTGGTAATGATCATTTGATCACTAGCAAAAATGTTCCTGAAAAATTCTCTTGCTTGCTTCCTATATTTGAATAGGATTATCATTTTGAGTTGACGTTTTCTAATTTCTGCAATTCATGATTAAAATATTGACTTTTTTTTAATCTGGTCAATGATGCAGATGATTATTGATTCGTGAACTTGTTCTGATTGATTTTCTATTAGAAAGCTAGCATAACTCGTAAAAGAAGTGAACCTCCAATAGAATGTAAGACGATCCCGTTGTTACTAGGTCATATTATTTGTTGTTACCAGGTCTGTTGGGTTTGTGGATCCAAATACACAATAAAGGGGTTGAAGAAGACAGATGAGAAGAAGAGTCGAAGTGGAAGCAAACAGGTCAAGAGCAGCCTGAAGCTACAGCCAGAGTTGCGGTCGACCGCAACCCCGACCGCACCTCCGACCGACTATGTACATGTAGTGCACGGTTGACCGCGCAGTCGACCGTCTCGCTCTCTGTTGCAACTCTGTATACTTGAAGGAATGACCGATCAACCGCATAGTTGGTCGACCCACTCTCTGTTAGATAATGTACAGTCAAAGGCATGAGCTGGTCGACCGTCTATAAGTTGCGGTCGACCGTTGCGGCGCTGATTGATGAGCGACTGAGATTAGAAGTTGTGTGAACATATATATATATATTGTATTGTGTACGATTTTAGGGTTTTGGTGAAGAAAGAGAAAAGAAAAAAAAGATTTATCAGCCGCCAAAGAGAGAGAGGGAGAGAGAGAAATTCTACACCTTGGTGGTGAGTTCTTGAGAGCATTGTAAACTTGTTCTTCATATTTCTAGCGGAAATTGCAGGAGTACCTCTGCGTGGGGAAGTAGTCATTGTATTGAGGGAACCTCGAAAAAATCTCGTGTGTTTTTGTGTGTTACTTTTGGTTGTTCTTTGTTCTCTTACTTTTAATTTTATTGTTCTTGCATCTCGTTGGTGAGTTATTCTGTAGTTAAAACTCAACAAGGTCTTGTTTCTATGAATTTATATTTGATAGATAATGCAATCTCCGACTACGGGTTCTTTCCCTACTCAATCTTTCAATTAGATGGTCAAATCACTGATGCAAACTAGGTAGCATATGATATATTGTAATATAAGATTCATATACCACACTCCTCTTGACTATCAGATTTCTTTAACAATGCAGGTAGGTGCACATGGAACAGAGACGGAAAGTCAAGCGGAGATAATCAAACAATGGCAAGCTTCGACAACTTCATTAGAGTAGTTGGGTGCTAGGGAGGTTGTGAGGAGTGTGATTATTGAAACTTGTTTGTAAAGTCTAATCTCTATCTAATTGTGGGTTAGAACTTAGAAACCTATGTAATTGTGATGCTAATTATTACTCATTTTATCGTGATTTAGGTATCTAATGAATCTATGCAGTGTCTATGCTGTGTTGTATGAAGACTTCTATTCTTGAGTGTAGCTTGCTTGGAATGAATTTCTTATTTATTTGTGTTGTACAAAGACTTGTATTCTTAAGTGTAGCTTAATTATTGCTTTAAAAAATAAAATAAATAATAATAATAATAATAATAAAATAGAAAAATTACCCCGGTGTTTTCAAACGCTAGGGTAGATTTTAAAAAAAAATTAATAAAAAATATTTAAAAGTTTTGGGGATTGTATAGGAAAGCGCCAGGATATCCTACGCAATCCCAGGCGTTAAAAAATGCCGAATAGACGATATTCTATCCTGGCAGGGGCGAACTCAGCGTCTGCAGCTACGCTTTGCAAAATGCTGGGGGGGGGGGGGGAGGGGGGTTAAAAATGCCGGGAAATATCAAAATAAACTCCAGGGATTTCAATACCGTTTGTAGTGTGTAGCACTAAGGTTCAGCTTTACACCACTTAGTGGCTCAAGAAGGAAGATAGCAGGTAGAATGGGTGATAGGCATTGATATGGCTAAAAATGGGATTAAATCGGGACCATTCGAATAGGATACGAATCTTAAAGCTCAGGGGTAAAACGGTAATTTCACCTACAAATGGGTCTGAAATGGGAACTGGGTCTTTCTTCAAAGCCCAATAACCCATAAAACGGATCTGTCTTACTGGGTACGGGTCCCAACCCGTTACAAACCAGTTCAGAAGGATAAAGAAGAATTCAGATTCATAATTATCCCTAAGAAGTGATCTTAATCACTTCTATCCATTCACACCAGGAAGTAGAGATATGTTCTCATCTCGAAACGGATCCCTAGGGCGACTATAAAAACCCTTCTCCCTCTACTGTTACCAGGTAATCAATCTTTTGCCAATTAAAGCTCTTTCTTAATCATTCAGATTACTGACAAGAGCGTCGGAGGGTGCGTCACCGGGATCCATCTGTAATATCCTAAAACTTCATTTTTATAAAAACATTATTTTTCACGTGTGGTGCACGTGCAAACTTCATGTGTATATCATTTATTTATTTTGTATGAAATCTCATTTTTGTATGAACAATTATTTTCCTTTATTTTTCTAAAAAGCCTATTTCCAAAAGCCTAAAACACTAATTAATTGTTTTAACCCACATTAATTAATTATTAATTTGTTATCTTGGCCCACAAGCCTAAGCCCACTATTTATGAAACCCACCAATCTAATTAATTAATTAAATGGTCATACTTGTCATGTAGAGATAATTGGTGAACATTTTGATTAATTAAATTGTACAACTTTTAAATAAGGTTACTAGGTGGCACGTGCGAAGCATGTAGTGTGCAATGCACACTTTAGTTGGGCTGGTTTGTGCTTGGAGGAATGGGAGAGTGGGTTGTGTGCATGGGTAGTTATTTGTGTGTGGGTGGTTGCTATAACTCCTACTCTTATCCTTGCCCTTCATTCTATAACCATCCATCGAATCCTAGCTCTCCAATCTACTCTAAAATTAGTATAAATACCCCTCCTATTTGTTTGTATTTTACACTAGTAGTCTATTGAAAGAAGAGAACAATTACATAGGAGATTTATATTAGTGTGAGTTGAGTGTGAGTGTTCCCCCTTGTAGGCCGCCATCTCTACATTGGAGCTCTCGGTTTGTAGCAAGGAGCAAGGAGGAGAAGTCGTTGCACTACAATCTAGGAGGAGAAGGCACTCGCTCGCAATCTAGGAGGCTCTAGGGGATTTTCTTAATTGGTTTTCTTCAAAAGGTGGGTGTTTCTTATGACTTTTAAAGTAGAAATCATGCTAGGGAGGAAATTGAATTGTTATTATGAAATACTAGTTGAAATGAAATGCATGCTTGCCTAAATAGAAAGGAATTGAGAAATTAGCAAATATGTGTTGATTGATTACTATATTTATAAATTATGAGTAAAGTGAATGTTCTCATTATTTCTAATGTTAGTATGCAAAATATGTCCTAAATATGAACTATGTGGTTTAACTAGTAAAAGACTAACATCATGTTTATGGATTAAAGTGCTAAAGTAGAATGGTGTATTTAAGATGAATTGATAGAATAAATTAGTAAGAAATGATTAGTAATAGATGTTATGAAATTCCCCATTGCTACTTATGCCATTAGAATGAATGAAAAAGAATGCATTTTTGCAATCAAATGATTGAATGCATCATGTGTAATTAATTAATAAAACAGAAGTTCTTATAAAGCAAATAATTATTGTGAAATATGGGTGTACTGTAAATTTTTAAGTAGATTGTGATCTGGAAAGTTATGTTTCAAAAAGAGAAGAAAATATATTTTTAGACTTGAAAAACCCCACAGCACAGCCGACTGACTATATGTAACAGTCGACTGTCCTGGTCATTTTGATTTCCGAGCTGAAAAACATCGCAGAGCAGCCGACTGATCACATTTAACAGTCGACTGGCCTGATCGTTATTTTTTAGTATAAAAATCATAGCGGAACAGCCGACTGTCCATATGAGACAGTTTAATCCTCTGATTATTTTATTCTCGAGCTTTAGAAACTCGCAGAACAGCCGACTGGTCATGGTTAATAGTCGACTACCCTGGACATTTTTATTTTTGACTTTAAAAACATCGTAGAACAGCCGACTGGTGATCTGTGACAGTCGACTTCCCCGAAGTTTTAAGTAAATCTGTATTCTTTTTGTGAGATAATTTCTATGACCTATGTCTTTGTATAAATGAGATTTGAGACGGTTTTTACAAAGAGGAACTCATTTCGATTATTAACTTTTTATATAAAGGAAATTGAAGGGATTATGTAAGAAATTTAAGATGAGATTTTGGTAGTGAGAAATTTGAAAGGTATGAATTGTGAAACCTATTGAAAATGTGAACTGTGGAATTAGAATGGATTGAAATAGAATCATATAATATAAATAATTGCATTAAGGACTAAGTGCACATTCACAACACGACAACAATAGGATAGTCCATTTAGCTTTGTTTGTGACAAATTTGTATTTGTAAAGAAATGACAATCGTTATACTGTTTCCGGCATAGAGAGGATGGCCGTGTATAATATTTCGTCAGTTGAATGAACTGACGCGCCCACAGTTTTATATGCACGGTAAGATGCTTGACTATTGAAGCATACATGCTGCGCAGGATTGAGTTAAATATTGTTTCATGTAATTTATTGTAATATTGCTTCCGCTGTGATAATGTACAAGTGTAATGTAACTCTGATGAAAGAAAATGTATTTATTTCCTTGTAAAATTGTCCGAAAGAAGTGTAAAGATCCTGTGGAATCTCGAATTCAGATGTATTTTGGAATTCGGGGTGTTACACCATCCCAGTGTCTCGCACTTTTTGCAGGTCAACGACAGTGGCAAGAAACCAGTCAACACATTGGTGAAGGTCAACATGTTTGCTTTATTGTTTTCTCCAAGAATCCACAACTTCATCTGTTTGATCTCACACCAAAATTAGCAGCAACAGATTGGCACCGTCTGTGGGAAGCAAAAAAGCAACCCGACCTGACTTCATCTGCGAGACTAGTTTCAAGCCATGCATCCAAAACAGAAGGGGAAAGCAGCAGTCTCCAGCCGAAGAACCACTTCTCTTCCTCCTCCCCCTCCTCCAGCTCAAGGTGATCCTCCTCAACAGGCCCCTCCAAGGTCTCAGGGGGCTGCCCACGGGGGCTCCCGTCGGAGTCATCTGAAGCAACACCTCCTCATGACCATGTCGCGGGTCCCAATCCTTCAGTTAAATCTATGGCTTCTCAAAGCCCTCCCGAGCGAGATCTTCGTCAAGTGATTGCCGACTGCCAAAAGGGGGTCGACCTCCGAACTCGCCTGAATGGATGGCGAGCCCTTGGGGAAGTCCATCAACTTAAGCACCCAGGGGCCTCAAGAGTCCGGACCCCCCGCCGACCGAGGACCAGAAGATCCCCTCCCCCGAGGAGGCGAAGAGAGTCCCCTTAGCGTCATCGGCGGAGAACTCATTCTCCAGTAAGCCGAGCCACACATAGGGACCGCCAAGCTGAAGAGGCACCAGTCACAAGGGCAGAGCTTCAAGACTTCCAAGCGGCAGTCTTACGGGCCCTCAATATCGCCCCAAATAACAACCAGAGGCCACCTACTCATGAGCCAGCTAGGAGCCACGGCCTTCACACTCCCAGTCCTTGTCCATCTCCAAGCTACCATCGCCGCAGCCCCAGTCCACCCTCGTACGAAGATGAGTCCCAGGGCTCGGCAAGATATGATCACAGAGAAGACTCATTCTACCACCGTCTCCACGAGATGGAGAGGTGCCTCGGCCGAATTGACAGGGAAGAAGAGCAACGGGCGATAAACCTCCGCCCGAGCAGGCCTCCATTCTCCCGCACCATCATGGAGGCCCCCGTCCCAGAAAACTTCAAGCCGCCTCACTTCGAGTCGTATACTGAGGAGTCGAACCCCGCAGATCACATAGAGAGTTTCCAAACTCTCATGATGATCCACTATGCTTCAGACGCCCTCCTCTGCAAGATCTTCCCTGCCACGCTGAAGGGGCCTGTGAGAGAATGGTACTCTCGACTCGCCCCGGCCTCCATCTTTCCATTCGATCAGTTCGAAGGGCTCTTCCTTACTCATTTCGTGAGTAGCCGCTGGGCCGAGAAAACAAGTGTATCTCTGGTGATCCTCAACCAAAGAAAAGGTGAACGCCTAAGGGATTACGTTCGACGCTTCACCGCCGAAGCCCAGTCCATTCCCTCCCTCAGCCAATCGGTAGCCTCTGCCACATTCCTGCACAACGTCACTAATGCCAACCTCAGGGCATCCCTTGCCAAGAAGCATCCTCGAGACTTCTCAGAACTCCTACTTAGGGTGGAGAAGTACATACGAGTGGAAGAAGCTCTCAACCCCCCTACTCTTGAGGAATCATCTTCCGGGAATAAATGGAAGAATACGAGCGAAGAGGGGTCCCAAAAAGCCCAGAGGGACGGCAATGGCCAGCACCGCCCGACTCCTTGTTTCGAGAAATTCACCCTCCTCATTGCTAATATATTAGAAGTTCTTACGGAGGTGGACAAGGAAGGGCTACTCCATGCTCCCCTAGAATGAATACCCCTGGCAAGAAGAGGAACAAGGATAAGTGGTGCCGCTTTCACAGGGACCACGGCCACGACACGGATGATTATCGGGCTCTCAAGGAGGAGATCGAAGAACTCATACAGCGGGGACACCTGACCAAGTTTGTCCAAAAAGATGGGGCCGAGCTTCCCCCCTGAGGAGCCTACAAACGAATAGAGAGGACCCGCCGAGCTTCAAGACTCAGAACCTGGGGTCGTCTTCCACCTCATCCAAGGAGGTCCAACGGAGGGAGAACCCAGCTCCTCCCAAGAGGACTTCACCTTATCGTAGAAGTAGGATCTTGATTTTCAATAAGGCCGATGCTTGTAACCCGGCCAATAGCATGTAATAATGGCTCGCCCTATTGAAGCGGACACTTAGTTTATCTCAATAAAACTTAACATTTTTTCATTGAAAATTATTGCTCTTGCTTCATCTCTATCTCTCTGAGTCACATCTACGATTCGTTAAATGGTGAGTTCAGAGTCCAGCTTCTCCTACATGGCTGTTCCCATAACTTACTAAGCTCAAAAAACGAGTTTGGAGTCCAACACTTGGTTCGACGTTGCTTTAGCCGCTTGCGAACAAGCAAGGGCGGGGCAACTCACCATTCGGAATCTCTCCTACAACTCGTTAACCCCCTCAACAACAAGTTCGGAGTCCAAAACTTGGCTCGATTCCTCTCAACTACTCGCTTACAAGCGAGTAAGAAGTGGTTCGCCATTCGGAACTGCTCCCACAACTGTTGAATCTCTTTAAACGACGAGTTCGGAGTCTAGCACTTGGCTCGACTCTGCTTCGACTACTATTTCATAAGAGAGTAAGAAGTGGTTCACCATTCGGAACTGCTCCCACAACCGTTGATTCTCTCTTTTAAACGACGAGTTCGGAGTCCAACACTTGGCTCGACTCCGCTTCGACTACTTGCTCATAAACGAGTAAGAAGTGGTTCACCATTCAGAACTGCTCCCACAACCGTTGATTCTCTCACTTAAACAACAAGTTCGGAGCTCAACTCTCCCCTAGAGTTTCTCCTCAAACTTGTCTCCCAAATGGCTCTCTCCTAGAGCCAAGCGCTTCGTCCCACTCACCTCCCGAGCAGGCCTCTTCTAAGCGAGTTCGGAGCTCAATACTCTCTCCTAGAGTTGCTCCTCAAACTCGTCTCCCAAATGGCTCTCTCCTAGAGCCGAACTCTTTGCTCCACTCGCCTCCAAAGCGGATCTCTTCTCGACGAGTTCGGAGCACAAATCCCTCCTAAAGTTGCTCCTCAAACTTGTCTTCCATATGGCTCTCTCCTAGAGCCAAACTCTTCGCTCCGCTCGCCTCCAAAGCGGACCTCTTCTCGACGAGTTCGGAGCTCAAAACTTTCCCCTAGAGTTGCTCCTCAAACTCGTCTCCCAAATGGCTCTCTCCTAGAGCCAAGCTCTTCGCTCCGTTTGCCTCCAAAGCGGACCTCTTTTCGACGAGTTCGGAGCACAACTCTCTCCTAGAGTTGCTCCTTAAACTTGTCTCCCATATGGCTCTCTCCTAGAGCCAAACTCTTCGCTCCGTTCTCCTCCAAAGCGGACCTCTTCTCGACGAGTTCGGAGCACAACTCCCTCCTAGAGTTGCTTTTCAAACTTGTTTCCCATATGGCTCTCTCCTAGAGCCAAACTCTTCGCTCCGCTCGCCTCCAAAGTGGACCTCTTCTCAACGAGTTCGGAGCACAACTCTCTCCTAGAGTTGCTCCTTAAACTTGTCTCCCAAATGGCTCTCTCCTAGAGCCAAACACTTCGCTCTACTCGCCTCCAAAGCGGACATCTTCTCGACGAGTTCGGAGCACAATTCTCTCCTGGAGTTGTTCCTCAAACTTGTCTCCCAAATGGCTCTCTCCTAGATCCAAGCCCTTCATCCCACTCACCTCCCGAGCGGGCCTCTTCTAAGTGAGTTCGTAGCTCAAAACTCTCCCCTAGAGTTGCTCCTCAAACTCGTCTCCCAAATGGCTCTCTCCTAGAATCAAGCTCTTGGCTCCGCTCGCCTACCGAGTGAGCCTCTTCTAAGCGAGTTCGTAGCTCAAAACTCTCTCCTAGAGTTGCTCCTCAAACTCGCCTCCCAAATGGCTCTCGCCTAGAGCCAAGCCCTTCGCTCCGCTCGCCTACCGAGTGGGCCTCTTCTAAGCGAGTTTTGACCTGCAAAACTTCTCCCCTAGAGTTGCTCCTTGCACTCACCTCCAAGAATGGATCTTCCCATGGCTTTTACGAGGATCTTCTTAGCCCATCTTCTTTCCCCCTAGGAGTGGAGCTCCTCTTCGAAAATTCTGAAGACCAAAACACTCCTTAAGACAAGGATGCTGCAGGGCTATTTTGACTATGAAGAAGGGTGATTCTTCAACCCACTCCTAAATAGAAGTTGTAGATCTTCGAGTTAGCTTCGAAACGAGGGGTCGCACGCCTCAATCGGACCTCCGTAGAACCGGAAAAGTGAATCGCAACATAGCTGCACCAAGCTACCGAGGTGCCCATTCGGAGAAAGATGCCCCCGAGCCACAGCGTCGAGCTACCGAGCTACAATGCCGAGCTACCGGGGCACCGACCTCCGTATTGGGGAAAAAATGTCTCTGAGCTCCTTGGACTGTCGGATCATCCAGATGTTCGCACCAACGACTGATGGATGGCTCAGATTTCGCCACGTCCATAAAACGACAAATCACGTTTTCTCGTGATCTGAGCCCACAAAACGACAAAATCACGTTTCCTCGTGATCCACGCCTTCCTGCATCATGATACGCGCCATGATCGTGATCAACCGTCCAGATGGAGCCACGTAGCTCGGATCTGAAATTCGAGCTACCGAGCTATCGAACTACAAAATGGCAAAAAGTGTACCTCAAAATCCGTGCTCGGATTCGCCGAACAAACAAAACAGAACATAAAGAGAAGATAGAGAAAGGTTAACGGGTCGGGTCCAAACCCGTTTGGACCCAAAAACCCTAACCACCTGTCTCCTCTTCATCTTCTTCAACAGTTTTGGCGCCAAAACTAGAAAAGAGAAAAACCCAATGTCTTCTCCCAAAAGCCTCGATGTCGATCACTCCATCTCCTTCGTCGAGCCATCTCCGAGCTCTAATTCACCAAGCTCCAACCACCATCAAGCACCGGTGCCCCCCTCCATCAGCAAGCGCTTCGCCGAGCTCGCCTCCCCCTCCATCGAGCTCCGAAGCTGAGCTCCTCCATTCGGTTTCGTTGAGCTCCAGTGGTGAGCTCCCATTTCTCTGACGTCGAGCTCCATCAAGCCATCGCCGAAACTCCAGAGCTTCGAGCACGAACCTCCTCGCCCCCTCCTCTGTCGTCGAGCTTACCTCGATGAGCTCCGCCAAAACTAGCAGCCACAGCGTCGAGCTACCGAGCTACAACGTCGAGCTACCGGGGCACCGACCTCCGTATTGGAGAAAAAATGCCTCCGAGCTCCTTGGACCGTCAGATCGTCCAGATGTTCGTGCCAATGGCTGATGGATGGCTCAGATTTCGCCATATGTTCACAAAACGACAAGATCACGTTTTCTTGTGATCTAGGCCTCTTGCCTTGTGATTCACACCATGAACGTGATCAACCATCTAGATGGAGCTACTGAGCTACCGAGCTGCAAAATGGCAAAAAAATTTGCATCGAAATTCGTGCACAAACGCGATCTATGGCTCAGATTCGTCAAAACATAAAGAAAAAGGGAGAGAGAATTTAAGGGGTTAACGGCTCGGATTCTTACCCGTTAACCAAAAACCCGAACTTCCTCTTTCCTCCCCTTCCTCTTCTCCACGTTTCCCACTAAAACCAAATAACCAAGAGAACGAAACCCATGCCGAACTCCCCCTCTCACCTGGCCGAGCTCCAAGATGCCGACCCCCTACCTCGTCGAGCTCCGACCCCTCACCTCGTCGTGCCCTCCACTTCGCGAGCACTGACTGCTGAGCTCCACCACCCACTGATGTCAAGCTCGCCATCCAACCACCTCGCCATTAGTCAGCTCAGCCATGCCCTTTCCGAAGCTCCCCTTCTCAGACGGTGAGCTCCATGCGGTGTCGTCGAACTCCATCAAGCTCTCCTTCTCCGACGACCAGCTCCATGGCCTCGTCGAACCCCACAGGGCTCCTACTCCGAAACCTCGAGCTCCAAACCCACTCCCAAGCTCACACATCTCCATTGTCGAAGCTCGAGCCTCCTCGCCGAAGCTTCGCCGAAGCTCTGAGCTCCAGTATCCACCAGCGTCGAGCTGCCTCCATTCCGAGCTCTCCTCCAATGAGCTCCATCACGACCTCACGTCTTTGCCATCACCATCACCTCCACGGTCGAGCTCCCTCCGTGAGCTCCCCTCGCCGAGCTCATCACCTTCAATGAAGCACTCAACGAAGCTCCCCCCTTCGAGCTCCACGGAAGCTCTCGACGAAAGTTGGAGACAGTTGGAGAAGGAAAGAACAGAGCAAAAGGAAAAGAAACAGAGAAAGAGGAGAGAACAGAGCAAAAAATAAAAATAAAAAAGCCACGTGGCGTCACCTCCGATGTTCGGCCAGATCCGAGGACGGGTGCCGAGCTACCGGGGCACCGACCTCTACATGTGAAGAAAAACACTACCGAGCCACACGATCCGTCAGATCGTCTCAAAATTCGCGCCACGACACGATCGACGTCTAGAAACCCGCCACGTGTACAGAGAATGATCCGCTTTGCGATGCGCGCCATCTGATCATGATCGACATCCAGAAATGCACCATGTGTCTAGGTAATATTTAATTAATTTATTTATTTGAATTAATTATTTTTAAAAAATCCGAAAAATTAATTAAAAATCAAAAAAATTAATTAAAAAATTATAAAAATAATTATTAATTCGGAAAATTATTTTAAAATTCTGAAAATAATAATTATTTAATTTGAATAATTAATTAAAATTTTCGATAATTAATTATTTAATTTGGAAAATGAATAAAAAATTCAAAAAAATGAGGAAAAATTCAGAAAAATCTGGAAAAATTCCAAAAAATCCAGAAAATTCCGATGATATTTTTGGGCATTTTACAAACCCAGAATAACGCCAGGAAGCTTGGTAGCAAGCTAGGTCAAAAAAGACTCAGAAGGTCTCCACAGAGACCGGTACGTCATCTACTCCCACGGGAGTGGATTCAGCAGCCAGAAAAGGAAAACAGGTCCAACAGACCGAAGAAGCTCCACATAGCAAGGCACCAGTCTCCACAGCGACAATCAAAGCAATAGCTTCCTCAGAAGCACGAAAAACCTTAGTTCCATTTAACAAGGGGAAAATGGTTCAAACAGAACCTAAGAAAACATTTGCTGCATCCATGGTAAGAGACTGTTATAATATGGAGATGAAGGCCCATGACCCAAATCTCTATAATAAATTTAATGGCTGTTTCAGGTCTATACAATCAGCTGATTTCCGATCAGTTAATTTCTGGCTCACGCAGCTAGAAAATGAATTCCTTGACAAATCAAGGGAATTATACCAATACCAAAAACAACAAACTAAGGTCAAAGACCTCATCCTCAAAATTACAAAGTTCTCCTCCACATCAAGATCTAACGCCCTTGATAGTAAAGAAGGAGCACTATTCCCAGGAAACACTCCTGAGCAGAAGAGTTTACAGTTAATCTTCTCATAAATGGATACTACAGATTTGGTAAATCTGAGAACCCAAGACTTTTTAGATTTATTAAAATCTCTAGATATCAACAATGATAAAATAAAGGAATTTGAAGCAGTGATTACTGTACAAAATATGATCTCTATGTACCAACAAAACTTATTAGACGACTCCAGACTTCTCAAGTTCTTCAAGCAACTTGAAGATACAGAAATCACATCCTTCTTTTCAGATGAAGATATTATTCGAAACACAAATGATTGACCAAGGCTAATTGTCTTCTTTCATGATACTCCCAAATATCAAAAGCATATCCGCAAAGGGATAGTTCATGAAGTTTATGTAAATACAAATAACCCAGAAGAATATGCCAACTACATACCCAAAATCTGCAAGATAAAACTTGCCAAATATGCGAATAGATTCCAAACTGTATTCATGTTCAGAATTTGGTCCATATGGAAAGAGAGACAATATGTCAAATTATTTCCCTCTGTCCAGTTATGGGAACTCAAAAGAGTAACAGAGGAGCCCAGACATAACTTTTTTAAATTCAACAAAAAGGACTTCGTAGAGGAAACAGAAAGACTTCTCTCGACCCAAGAATTCTTTCAACATATAAATTATATTGCGGCCATCGGATCCCACTCCATACATGAAGGAAAGACTATTCTCTTAGTCAACAATCTATCAGCTTTCGAGGACTCATCAAAAAGGATTCAGAAGGCACAAAGCTTCCTCACTTCTCTCAGATTAGGAAGAATTGGAAGTATTGCACATGAAGATTACTTAGAACAACAGGAGAACCTGACGCAAGCACTAAATGATGGAAACACCTTTGTTGATTTAAATATGATTATTGGAGAAGCCAACGATGACTGAAGCATGGTGGGCCCTACCATTATACCTACCGCACTACACAACGAGACAACTCACCTTTAAAGATTCCTCCTCATCTGCCAACACAACAGGATAGCGATGTCTTACCTTCCGCTCAAAGATGCCTCCTTATCCTACCAGCTTAGCCTCCACTAGGCGTCCACTACCTCAGAAGACCCTTGAAGCTTTCCCCTCTTATAAATAAAGACCCAAAGGCCTTTGTATAGACATCGGAAAATTTGATTCTCTGTTAAAATCATTCAACCTAACCCGTTATTGGGGATAACGGGTTAAGTGTAGATTAAATTATTTTAATAGGAAATCTGAATTTCTTGTTAAGTTAGCCTAATGCCCTGTTAAAATAATTCAACCTAACTCGTTATTAGGGATAACGGGTACACTTAACCTGTTATCCCCAATAAGGTTGAATTATTTTAACAGAGAATCTGAATTTTGTCAAAAGTTAGCTTGATGCTCTGTTAAAATCATTCAACCTAACCCGTTATTGGGAATAACGGGTTAAGTGTACTTAACCCGTCATATCCAATAACTGGTTAGGATGAATTATTTTAACAAAGAATCTGAAATTATTCAAAATTTCTCTTAAACGTGCCATTTTTAAATTAATTAAGTTTATAATTATTTTTAAAAGCGGGGGGGGGGGGGGGGGGGGGGGGGGGGGCGGGCAAGGGTAGCAAGGGGGTTGTTTATGAAGAGGGCTTAGTTATAGGAATTCTTTTTGACTTTTTATTTTCAAATCGAAACCAGAAAAACTAAACACCATATTTTGTACTTGTCACATATTTTGCAATCTTTTTCCATTTTCTGTGTATAATAAAGCTACAAAAGAAACGAAAGAGTGAATGAACTTTCAAAATTACTCAAAAATAGGAGAAAAATAGAATGGCAAATAACTGCAGTAATAATGATAGGAGAGAGGCTCAGGACCCTTACCCTAACCCATAACCCTAACACTAACAGAATAATTTTTACAAAAAAAATATGAAGAGGATGATTTATAGAATTTTCTTAATCAAAAGTGACAAGGTTACTATTGCTACTGATTTTGTTGTGGGAGAAAACAGATGAATTTGTGGGTTCTTCGAGAAAACGAATAAGCAAACCTGTCAACTTTCACCGGCGTTTGACTGATTTCTTGCCACTGCCGTGAACCTGCAAAATGTTCGATACACCGGGAAGGATCTCGACGACGAACCCTCTGACGCTCTTATTAGTAATCAGGAAAATTATGAAAGAGCTTTATGTGGAAAAAGATTGATTACCTTTCTTATGGTGGGGGGGGGGGGAAAAGGTATTTATAGTCACCTTCAGAGACAGTTTAGAGATAATCATTTATCCCTATGTCCTAGTGTTTTTGGATAAGATGTAGTTTAAATCGTTTCATAATAAGAGATTTGGTTTAAACCGTCTCTTAGAGATAACCATGAATTTGAATTACTCTTTAAATAAACTGGACTGGTTTGTAATGAGTTGTCACCCAGACCCAGTAGGACAAATCCGTTTATGGGTTATTGGCTTTGAAGAAAGACCAGTCCCCATTTCAGACCCGTTTGTAGGTAAAATTACTGTTTTTGTAATACCCCGATTTTCATTTATGAAAATTATTTATTTTTTTGTACGTTTTGTACACGTGCAATTTTTGCAGTATAAAACCTTACAATTACTTTCAATATGGATAATGTGTGTGTGTGTATATATATATATATATATATATATATATATATATATATATATATGTACATGTGTTCTCTAATTATTTTTATAATAGGCCTATTTTCTTCAAATAAACATAAGCCTTCTTTTTAGCCCAAATCTAATTTATTTTTTTTGTAAATCATTATTTGGCCCATTAAATGAAGCCCATGAGCTATTTTTTCTTTTATTACAACTTGTAATGTAGAATATTTTATAAGAGTATTTTTATAAAAAATATAATGTACAACTTTTTAAATGGAGAACAAATGAATGCACGTGCATTGCACGTACACGTGCAAGTAGCACACATAGTGGGCTGGTTTTGGTATGGAGGGAAAAAGAAAAAAAAGAGTGGAGTTATGGGTGGTAGTTGTTTGAATCATGGTTGGTTACTACAACTTCCCCTTCAATCCTAACCTTTTATTTTTAACTCCTAGATTGATCCTAGCCCTTCATTTGCTCCAATTTTTAGTATAAATACCCCCCCTAGCCTAGTTATTCTTGCACTTTTCATTTATCCAAAACCTACAGTAGAAAATACAAATTTTAGTAGTGTAGTAAGTGAGATAAAAAAAAAGATTGAGAGTTGTGGGTTGTGCTTGCACCAAAGGAAGGCCGGCATCAAGGAGGGCTCGGGATTGCACTTTGAAGACTGGTTTTGCACATCAAGGAGGAGGATGAACGCTCTTTTGGCAAGCTCGCGAAGCACTCTTTTGTTTAGGAGGTGTTGCAATATTTATTCTCTCCAAATAAGGTGGATTATTTTCCATGTTTATAATTAGATATCATACTAAGGTTGATTAAATTGATTATGCATGAAAGAAACTAATAAGAGCACATTTAATTGGGAAAAGGCTTGTTAGTTGATTGAATTGATGCTAAATAGATTGCATGTTATTCCATCATGAATTTTAAGTTGTATGTGAATTTTTTGTAGCTATGGAATGCTTGAATTAAAATTTGTTGTTAGTATCAAAACTAAATTCAAATGCTAGTAGATGAAATTGTTGCTTTATGTGCTTAAATGGGCTTTTGTGATAATGTTTAGCATGAGTAACCTAAAATATATTTTTGGGTTTGTAAAAGAAAAATAAACAGGGAATTGATATAGGAAATATTAATGTTAAGTTGTATAAGAAATATCGAAATGAGATGTGGTAGTAGTAGTATACAGTTTAAGTTAATTGTATGAAAAATATGTGTTTAATTACTGAAAAATTATTTTTAAATTACTGGAGTGTTAAACTATGTTTAATTAGACATTCTGGAGATTTACAAGAAATTTAGTAAAAAGCAAAACTCAAATGAGAGCTTTTGAACATCGAAATGTTCTAATTGAACAGAGGATGGATTTAATTAAAATGCGAGTTGTATTCAAGACAACTTGAGCCTATAGCTCAATTGGTAGAGAGGCTCTCTCATGCTATAGTGTGCGCGGCTTGTTCCTTTGGATCACTGGTTCGATACTTGAGAAACCCAAATTTTTATGTGCGTTTGTAAAAATTTAATGAATTTCCAACCCGAGAGCATTTAATACTCTCAATCCCCTTTTATATCGAACAGCACAATTGGCTACATGGCCAGAGCGTGCGGCTTGCTTCCTGTTGGTTGCTGGTTCGAATCCTGGCCTCGGCCAGAATAATATCTTTTTGAAAAAAAATGACTTTTGTGGTTTCTTGATGTGTAAAAATTATGGAAAAAAAAATTACTATTGTTATTCTAAAAACATGTGTGACTTATGAAAAATAAGTTGGGAGTTATTGGGATAAAATAAAGTATATTTGGGAATAAAAATGTGGTTGGAACTATAGTTTTACACTTGTATATTTTGTGAAAAATGCGTTTTTGCAAAGGACTTGAGATAAATGCTGGAAAAGAAAAATAACAAAGAAAGAAAGTATATATTGTGAAGTTGGTATGGATTATTCTTATTAAAGAATAGTGTGACACTAATGAGTTTGTGAATATTCATTTTGGCTATATATTTGGTGATATGATTTTAATGTGGAAATAAATGTTGTGAAATACACGATGTATAATTGAACTCCATGAATGGTTATTTTGACTCATGAATAATTTAGAAATCATGTGATTGGAAAAGAGAAATGTTATTGAGTATGACAACTGAAACATGTGAATTTGTGAATCGAAATTGAAAATTAGGGTGTAGCCAAAACTCACACCGGTAAGTGAAAAGTGATGAAATAAGATTATTGATATTGAAAAGACCAAGGTTGGCCATGTGAAATTGAAGAAATAAGACCGTAGTAGTGAGAGGGCTAACTCTAAGAGATCAATTTTGTTCATGATTTCATTAAATTAAGAATTTAGTACATAGTGAAGAGGTGATGAAAGTAAGAGAAAAATACGAGTATGAGGGCCATCGGATTGGCGATGTGAGAGTGAGCCACAGAATGCATGCTTGATGCGTCAGGACATAGCATGGGCACTACTCCGGAATTATCGTCCCGGTGGCGATGCGTGTGGAATGTTTAGTGACTGCAGGAGGATCGTGTGCCATGAAGGTGGCTGAATTGTCCATAGATAGTCTTCACGATGCATCGTAACATGACGTAGGATTCCCCTCCAGTTTTTCTGTACATGAGCTTGTACTCATAGATCATCTAGGATACTTACCGTAGTTACAGTAGTAGAGTAAGTCATGACGAGGGATTGAACCCTACAAGATGAAGAACGATTAAGAGGCTTGCCCTCGGACCTATGTAGTATGGGATGCATAGAATCCGAACAAGTGTGCATTAGTGTCATGTAATGTAAATGATTGCATTAAGGACTAAGTGCACAATCACAACACGACATCAATAGGTATTCCCTTTAGTTTGATATGTGACAAGTTTGTGTTCGTTAAATATGGAAAATCAGTTATACTGTTTCCGGCATAGAGAGGATGGCCGTGTATAATGTTCGTTGGTTGAATAAACTGATGTACCCACAGTTTTGTATGCAGGGTAAATGACATGATAAAGATTAAAGGTAAAATGATGCTTAGCGATTATTCAAATGTTGATGTACTTTTATATAAATGTTGTAAATTTGCTTTCGCTGTAAAATGTAAAGTGTAAAGATTCCTATGTAACTCTGATGTAAAGTAAAAAGTTTTAAATTCCCTGTAAAATTGTACTAAATGAAGTGTAAAGATCCTGTGGAATCTCGAATTCATTGTATTTTGGAATTCGGGGCGTTACAGAGTGGTATCAGAGCCATGTTTCACACTTTTACAAATTTATAAGGAACGACACCCTAGAAGTGGACATTAGAGTGTGTGTTTGAGTCTAGATATTTAAATGTAAGTCACTTACATTTGTATTGCTCTATGACTTATGCTTCTTCCTCCTTATTTCTAAGATGGTTGATCACTTCGACCCTGCTAGAGACGACAATTGGCATATCATCGAGAAAGATTATTATCCTGGACAAGCAGATTCCGAGGAAGAGTACTACCCAGGGCAAGCAGACTCCAATGGAGAGGAATGGCCTGAGTTCCGAGAGATTACCCCACCTCCGGACTCATCTGATGACTCTTCTGACGAAGAAGAAGAACCAGTTCCAAGTAGTCTTGTGATATCTCTTCAGAGGCAGGTAGAAACACTGCGGGAGAGAGTCGGACTATTGGAGGCTTAGTTGGCAAAGCGCAAGGATTATTTTGCAGTTCTCAGTCATCGTGTATGGAAACTCGAGAAGAGGAAAAAATATGACCGATGTGCTGAAGGAAGAAGTTGAAGAACTACGGGGAGATCTTCATGAAGCCAAGAGGAACTGTAGGAGTTAGAACCTTGTATCGTCTACTACTTTCATTTTGATGTCAAAAATGTTTTAAATTCGAATGTATAAAGTTTAAAATTCAATGAAATGGAAATATTGACTTGAAAGTTCATGTTTCACACTTCGAATTTATGGATCTTTTGCATTCGAACATGGCTGGACGAAGAGCAAGAAATGGTGAAGGTCTAGACTTGGAAACGGAACTCGCGAGGGTCTATCAGACACTCAACACCGTGGCCATGAATCAGAACCAAGGAAGGGTACCTGTGAATCCGGTGTCCGAAGCAATCCAACTCGTGGAATCATTCAAGCGGATGAAACCACCGGTGTTTGAAGGAAAGTCAGACCCTGATATGGCTGACAACTGGATCAGGCAGGTAGAGACTATCTTCGAAGTCTTGGAGACCCCTAAAGGCAGCAAGGTGAAGTTGGCGACTCTGCCATTTGAGAAGGATGCGGCTGTGTAGTGGCAGTCGATGAAGCGGATAATGGGAGGTATTGTTCTTGGCTGGGAGGAATTTTTGAAGGAATTCCACAGTCATTACTTTCCTTCAGACATCCAGGAGAAGAAGGCCATGGAGTTTCTATCACTGCAACAAGGTGGCATGTCAGTTAGGGAGTATGAGACTAAATTTACTCAGCTTTCAAGGTATGCTCCCGAACTGGTAATGGATAAGGCGAAGAAGGCTCGTAAGTTTGAGCATGGATTGAGGCCGAGGTTGAGGTCCCGGATGATACCTCTTGGTATCAGAAGATTTGATAAACTGATCAAGCGCGCAGCAGCCACGGAAGCAAACATGGAGCAGTTTCATGTTGTTCAAAGTCGGAGGAACAACTGGCAGTCTGGGAAGAGGCTGCAAATTCTGGGAATTTCAAGGGTCAACCATCGGCACAAAGGTTCAAACCGATAGGGGCGAACGCTATCAATGTGGTTGGAGGACCCGGGAACAATGTTGTGAGACCTCCTGTAGTAAATTGCTACAACTGTGGTGAGACGGGACATTACCAATCTCAATGCCCCAAGCCACGGAATGGTAATCGCAATGTACCAATGCAGCAGACTGGGAAGCGACCGTACTAACAAGGGCGAGTATTTGCCTGGACCGAAGCTGATGCCGATGAGGTAGATCATGTCATCACTGGTACGAGGGCGGATGTTTAGAGGTTCATGTTGTTTCTTTTTCCCGTTTATTTAGTGAACTGTTATGCAATGAGTGTGTATTATGTAACAGGAGAACTTTATTTGAATGGAATGAAAGATGTTGTTTTGTTCGATACTGGATCCTCTCATACTTTTGTGTCTCTTAAATTTGTTAAAGTGTTGGGAGTTGAACCGAAGATTTTTCCAGGCAAGATCTTAGCAGTAGCTACTCCATCACGGAAAACTTTAACCACTGATCGGTACTATACTGATTGCGAGATTGTGATTGGGGATAGAATTTTTGGGATTGATCTAATCGAGCTGACTATCTTGGGAGTCGATGTTATCGTTGGCATTGATTGTATGTCGGTGTACAGTGCAAGCATCAAGTGCAAGACCAAGACGGTAACAGTGAAGGCTCCAGGTGGACCTGAAGTTACTTTCCAAGGAAAGAATAAGTGTTCTAGGCTGGTGGCAGCTATCCGCAAGGAAGAGATTCCTGTGGAAGTGCAAATGATTCCTGTGGTTCGGGACTATCCGACTGTGTTCTTGGATAATTTTCCTGGGTTACCCCCGCACCGTGATGTAGAGTTCAGCATCACCCTTTAACCAGGAAGTGCACCCATTTCTAAGGCACCGTATAGGATGGCTCCAGTGGAACAGGATGAGGTGAAACGGCAGATTGAGGAACTGTTGGAGAAAGGCTTTATTCAACCTAGTGCGTCACCTTGGGGAGCACCAAACTGCATTTAGAACTCGACATAGGCATTACAAATTCTTAGTTATGCCATTTGGAGTGACGAATGCACCCGCAATCTTCATGGATTTGATGAACAGAGTTCTGAGGCCGTTCATTAATTCTTTCGTCGTGGTGTTTATCGACGATATCCTCGTGTACTCCAAGTTAGAAGAGGAGCACACCGAACATCTGGCAGCAGTTCTGAGGAAGCTGGAAGAGCAGGAGTTGTATGCCAAGCTGTCCAAATGCGATTTCTGGAAATCTGAAGTGGCAATCCTAGGTCACATCCTTTCTAAAGTGGGAGTGGCAACTGATCCTCAGAAGATAGAGGCAGTGAGAGATTGGGCAAGGCCTACTACAGTGAAGGAAGTCAGAAGTTGTAACACCCCGAATTTCAAATAAGGATAAATTCGAAATTTCACAGGATCTTTACTTCACTTCGTACAATTTTACAAGGAAATTAAAACTTTTCATTCACAATACATCAGAGTTCCTTTACACTTGGTTTTTACACAGCGGAAGACTAAAAGATTACAACAATGAAATACAACTTGTATAACTTTAACATCATTTGCAACATCTTTAACTTCTAAACAGCAACAACATATCCACTTTATAACTCCATGAATAGTTCATTACCTGCATGTCAATCTGTGGGCACGTCAGTCACTTACAACTGACGAAATGTTATACACGGCTATCCTCTCTATGCCGGGAATGTATAACGATCTCATACTTTAACAAATCACAAAAAGATTGAATGAACAAGTAAAGTGTCAAGAGTGATTATTCTAAACATAGTGTATGTCATGCCTTAGTGCCTAATGCACACAATCTCACACTAGGATGACACTAATGCACGCTTGTTCGGATTCTATGCATCTCATACTACATAGGTCCGAGGGCAAGCGCCTACGTACTCCACCATAAAAGGCTCGATCCCTCGCCATGAAAACTACCCGGTAGGAAAACAAAGTTCAGACTATTCCACGAATGTGAATCCTAGCCTTGGAGTCCACCGCTGGCTGTTATAACAGATTCCACATCGTGCGAACCGTCCCGTATGTGACCCTCTAGCCCAGTATATATATATATATATACATTGGAGACGGTAAACACAAAAATCCATCCGTCCGACTACTCAAGATCTTGGAGTCCACCGCTGACCCATCCTCATAGTCCCGGATTAAAATATAATAATCCGTCTCCCACAGGGCAACCTCAGTCCACCAACTGGGTCTATAGTCTTGGAGTCCACCGCCGACTATATAGAGCACCCCACTTACGTTTTCCTAAGTTTACTACATCTTCACTTATGTGCCTAAATTTTTCTTAAGTTCAAGACATGAATAATTTCCATTCAAGAATTAGTTTTACCTCCTACCGGACTTAATCAACAACTGCGAGATAGCCCCATGGCTATATCTCCAAATCATATCTCAAATATTTCTTTCAATAATGCCGGTATCGAGGTCTTACTAACTCTAAGTCATAAACTTTCATGTACAAGAAAACATGGGTGCACATACCCTTTAATAATCATGTCTTAAACCTAGATAATTTCATCTTTCAATTCATTTCACAAAAATAATCAAATCTTGTCATCATCCATGATCTAGTCATTTATTCAAGATCTTTATAGAACAAAAAGTAATTCCTTTCATATATACAATTTCTATCAAATGAATATTTATCATAACCCAAGCTCTTGCAATGTCTCAAAATAAAACCAATCAAAGTCTCATTTACCTCGGTTCAATAATTCATTTTAACACTATTTATATTCTATTTTTCCCACTCTTAGTTCTCGTCAATTAAGAACTTTACTCATATACTTATCTAGATTAAAACCACTAACCATTTGAATACATAAGAACTCTTTGAGTTTCATTTCAACAATTTTGCAAAATCTTAATAAGGTAACTAGTTGTCTTCTTTACTCTTCTTCTAAATAATCATGATTTTTAAAAATAATTAATTTGAGAACAAACTTCATTCCATCTCAAAGGTTGTATCCCATTCAAAGGCAAAACAAAATAAAACCCACTTCATGGGAATCGAACCGTACACACCCCAGGCAAAGCCCCAATCACTCACCACAAGCCAATAGCCCAAATAGGCTAGGTGTTCACTTACTAAACCGCAAGCCTATTAAGCCTTCTCGGATTTGCAAAAATATTTTGTAAAACAAAATAAAAACTTTGGGGTGATCAAGTATCGAACCCGAGCCAACCAGAGAGCCGACGCACAGTCAAACCGCTGGGCTACCTGCGCCCAACGACTAACAGGAAACCCGAAAAGGTTTTGTGTTAACTTTCTGTTATTACATTATTTATTAAAAATAAAACTCGATTTCCTCGTACTTGATCAATCCTTTTATTTGATAAAAATAATTTATACAACTGAGATTATTTTATAACAGTAACGTACTGATCGACAATTCATATTTTAGAAAAATAGAACAATTTGACAAAAGTGGTTTCTCCTTATTAAACAACACAATTTTGCATTCATTCTTTTTAGTCACGGATAGCATATTATATATATATATTTTTATAACAATCCAATGAGCTCCAAAACATAAATTTTTCTTTATAAAAATTTATTTAGTTATCAAAAGAAGTGTTTCCAACATTTTCATAATGCTACTATTCTTTATGTACATCAATTCATGACAAAATAATCAATTATCTATTTTCTCAACTACATGTTGTAATTTAATTTATATGGTTCACTACTATTTTCAATAGTTTATCATAAACAAAATTTCCATACTATTCATTCATTTTCATTAGCATGTACTTTTTTCTACAATTTGAAAGTAAGAGAACATTCACTTTTATGTTTTACTACTCATTTTCAACACATATAAAAGTGTAAATTAAATCTACTTTTCATATCTTATTCAAAATATACATTTGCCAAGGATGGTATCAATTCTTACATCATAATTTTCTATTATTTAACCACACACATATTATTCATATCGTGTATAATAGCATGAAAATCACCTACAAATCAATATCATCTCATGGAACTAATTTAGAATTTCTAGCATGACATTTCTACAACTAGAAAGCAAGAAACCACCCACCTCATAGAAGCTTGACGACTACAAGAGAATGGTTCCTTCTTGCTCCTAGCTTCACAAGCACCTCCTAGTCCTCTTCTCCTCCTAGCAAAAGCTCCAAGCAAGAGAACATTACTCTACTTATCTTTTCTTTCATTCTTCTCTTTTCTTTTCTCTATTTCTCTTATTCTTATTTATTTTATTGGTGTGAAAAAGAATGAGAAAGGAGTTGCTATTTATAGGACAATGCTAGGGTTCAATTTGCAAAATTACCCACCTAATAAATTACTCAAATTAATTTTCAACCTCTTCATTTTCTCATCTCCTAAAAACTCCCATCTTTTCATATACCCACTTCTCTAATTCTATAACTCCCAAACTCTCTCTCTTCCCACTCCTTCAAAACACTAACTCCTTTCTAAACTCCCCAACCTCTCTCTTCTCCCATCCACCGAACTGGCCACACACAGCACACAAGTGTGCTGTGTTTACTCAAGTGGGCTCCCATACTCCAATTACAATTTCACACTATTTATTTATATACCTATTAATCCACTTATACCATATATGCCAAGCCCATTAGCCAAATCAAACAAAATTGTGTCCAAACCGTGGGCCTCCACCTATATAACACAACTCCATATACCAATCCAACAGCAAAGGTGCTGCTTCTTCTCTTCCGTGGGCCCCAAACACATAAATTAATCCATTTGTATATCAAAAAAATCATCAACCATATATTAACTTATACACATGTATACACTATTAATATACATACTACTGCTTATATTATTTGAAAAGCACGGGTGTTACACGCATTCCGAAATTTATTTTGAAAACAAATACACTTAGATACGTTTATCGAAAACACGTGCGTCGCACGTAAAACATGAAAATGTGAAAATCGATTTTATCAATGAAAAATTATTAAATATGATCGAAAACAATATAAGAAAAATATATTTACTAATTTTATGTATTTCATGATGAAATCACTGCACGTAGAAAGTACGTGCAATATACGTGCAGAAAATTAAAAATTGCATTTTAATCAAATAGGGGGAAAAAATAAATTTCCGTTTTATAAAATATATTTAAATACATAAAAATAAATAATTTAAACCTATAGAAAACATTGTACGTAGTGGTGAAAACACGTGCATCAAAACACGTAAAAAGCACGTAAATTCCAGGGATTGAAATATTATATTTTAGTTGACTGAAATCAATACGGAAAATGTATAAATAGTACGAATCCAAAATATGTAGTGAAATACATTACAAAATATACGTGCGTAACATCCAGGGGCAAAATTGTAATTTCCAATTTTGCGGGGTGTTACAGAAGTTTTCTTGGATTAACTGGATACAACAGGAGATTCATTCAAGGTTATGCTCAGTTAGCCGTACCGCTCACTGGTTTGACCAAGAAGAATGTGGACTTCAAGTGGACTGAGCAATGTGAGACAAGCTTTCAGGAGTTGAAAGAGAAACTGACTACTGCACCTATTTTAGCTTTGCCTAGAGCAGGTGTTGAGTATGATGTTTACAGCGATGCTTCACATCGTAGGCTTGGTTGTGTCTTAATGCAAGAAGGAAGAGTAATCGCTTATGGGTCTAGGAAACTACGACCGCATGATAAGAATTATCCGACTCATGATCTGGAGTTGGCTGCGATTATCTTTACTTTGAAGCAATGGAGACATTACGTGTACGGTGAGAAATTGAATATGTACACAGACCAAAAGAGTTTGAAGTATATATACCAGTAGAACGATCTAAATCTAAGGCAGCGGAGATGGTTCGAAGTGTTTAAGGACATGCGACCTGAGATCAAGTATCATCCTGGGAAAGCTAATGTTGTTGCTGATGCACTTAGTCGCAAGAGCAGTTTATCTAGTTTGATTACAACTCAGAAGCATCTGATGGAAGAATTGGATCGAGTAGGTATTGAAGTTGCCTTGCAAGGATTGGGAGCATCTTTAGCTCAGTTGAGGCTTCAGCCTACTTTGAATGGAAGGATTATTGCAATTCAAGAGGTTGATACCGATATCTTGGAGATGAAGGAGCAGGTTAGTGCTGGCAGGTTGCCCGGATTTCAAATCAGGGATGGAGTGCTGTGGTTCGGAGATAGACTATGTGTTCCAAATCAGGCGGACCTGAAAGAGAGTATTCTTCAGGATGCACAGGCTACTCTTTTGTCAGTACATCTTGGGAGTACTAAGATGTACACAGACATCAAACCGCATTTCTGGTGGTCAGGTTTGAAGCGGGATGTGGCTGAATTTGTGGCGAAGTGTGACGTTTGTCAGCAAGTCAAAGCCGAGAATCAAAGACCCGGAGGTCTATTACAGCCGTTACCTATTCCGGAATAGAAGTGGGATAACATCAGTATGGATTTCATCACGGGATTGCCTAAGAGTCCTAAAGGTAATGATGTGATTTGGGTTATTGTCGATCGACTAACCAAGTCCGCTCACTTTTTGGCGATGAAACTCACTGCTTTGATGGACAAGTTAGCCGAGTTGTATGATGGCGAGATCGTCAGGCTTCATGGTGTTCTGTCAACTATTGTGTCTGATCGAGATGCGCGGTTTACATCGCATTTCTGGAGGAGTCTTCAGACAACTTTGGGTACCAAGACAGATTTCAGCACTGCTTTTCATCCGCAAACCGATGGGCAGACCGAGAGAGTCAACCGTATTCTTGAGGATATGCTTCGGTGTTGTGTACTAGATTTTGGAGGCAGTTGGGAAAGGCATTTACCTTTGGTAGAGTTTGCCTACAACAACAGTTTTTAGACCAGTATTGGAATGGCGGTGTACGAAGCTTTGTTTGGCAGGAAGTGCAGAACACCTGTTTGTTGGTTTGAAGTTAGGGAGCGTCAATTGTTTGGGCCTGAGCTTGTGCAGCAAACCTCTGAAAAGATTGATCTGATCAGGAAAAGGTTGGTAGAGGCTCAGAGCAGGCAGAAAAGCTATGCAGACAACCGGAGAAAGGACCTTGAGTTTGAGGAAGGTGACTTCATCTTTCTGAAAGTATCGCCCAGTAAAGGTGAGATTCGATTTGGCAAAGGCGGGAAGTTAGCCCCGAGGTTTATAGTCCCGTACAAGATATTGAAAAGGATCTGGAAAACTACTTATCGGCTTGAGTTACCGGAAGAGTTATCTCAGGTGCACAATGTCTTTCATGTATCTATGCTAAGAGGTTACATTCCAGATCCGAGTCATCATTTGCCTGAAGTGCCGGAAGGTTTGCATTTGGATCTCAATTACATCGAGTCTCCTGTCAAGATTGTTGATCGTCGAGAGAAAGTCTTGAGGAATAAGACGATACCGATGGTCAAGGTAGTCTGGAGAAACCATTTGGTTGAAGAGGCTACTTGGGAGTCTGAAGAGAGGATGTTGAAGGATTATCCTGAGCTTTTTGCTTGATTTGTTTTTTTGTATTTTTTCTTGTGCTTGTTGTGAGTGTTTTATTTCTTGCTCTTGACTGTACCGCAGACGGAACTATTCTAAGGAGGAAGTGTTGTAATACCCCGATTTTCATTTATGAAAATTATTTATTTTTTTGTACGTTTTGTGCACGTGCAATTTTTGCAGTATAAAACCTTATAATTACTTTCAATATGGATAATGTGTGTATATATATATAGATATGTACATGTGTTCTCTAATTATTTTTATAATAGGCCCATTTTCTTCAAATAAACATAAGCCTTCTTTTTAGCCCAAATCTAATTTATTTGTTTTTGTAAACCATTATTTGGCCCATTAAATGAAGCCCATGAGCTATTTCTTCTTTTATTACAACTTGTAATGTAGAATATTTTTATAAGAGTATTTTTATAAAAAATATAATGTACAACTTTTAAAATGGAGAACAAATGAATGCACGTGCATTGCACGTACACATGCAAGTAGTACACATAGTGGGCCGGTTTTGGTATGGAGGGAAAAAGAAAAAAAAGAGTGGAGTTATGGGTGGTAGTTGTTTGAATCATGGTTGGTTACTACAACTTCCCCTTCAATCTTTATTTTTAACTCCTAGATTAATCCTAGCCCTTCATTTGCTCCAATTTTTAGTATAAATACCCCCCCCCCCCCAGCCAAGTTATTCTTGTACTTTTCATTTCTCCAAAACCCATAGTAGAAAATACAATTGTTAGTAGTGTAGTAAGTGAGATAAAAAAAAAGATTGAGAGTTGTGGGTTGTGCTTGCACCAAACGAAGGCCGGCATCAAGGAGGGCTCAGGATTGCACTTTGAAGGCCGGTTTTGCACATCAAGGAGGAGGATGAACGCTCTTTTGGCAAGCTCGCGAAGGACTCTTTTGTTTAGGAGGTGTTGCAATATTTATTCTCTCCAAATAAGGTGGGTTATTTTCCATGTTTCTAATTAGATATCATGCTAAGGTTGATTAAATTGATAATGCATGAAAGAAACTAATAAGAGCACATGTAATTGGAAAAAGGCTTGTTAGTTGATTGAATTGATGCTAAATAGATTGCATGCATTCCATCATGAATCTTAAGTTGTATGTGAATTGTTTGTAGCTATGGAATGCTTGAATTAAAATTTGCTGTTAGTATCAAAACTAAATTCAAATGCTAGTAGATGAAATTGTTGCTTTATGTGCTTAGATGGGCTTTGTGATAATGTTTAGCATGAGTAACCTAAAATATATTTTTGGGTTTGTAAAAGAAAAATAAACAGGGAATTGATATAGGAAATATTAATGTTAAGCTGTATAAGAAATATCGAAATGAGATGTGGTAGTAGTAGTATACAATTTAAGTTAATCGTATGAAAAATATGTGTTTAATTACTGGAAAAATTATTTTTAAATTACTGGAGTGTTAAACTATGTTTAATTAGACATTCTGGAGATTTACAAGAAATTTAATAAAAAGCAAAACTCAAATGAGAGCTTTTGAACATCGAAATGTTCTAATTGAACAGGGGATGGATTTAATTAAAATGCGAGTTGTATTCAAGAAAACTTGAGCCTATTACTCAATTGGTCGGGAGGCTCTCTAATGCTACAGTGTGTGTGGCTTGTTCCCTTCGATCGCTGGTTCGATACTTCAGAAACCCAAATTTTTATGTGCGTTTGTAAAAATTTAATGAATTTCCAACCCGAGAGCATTTAATACTCTCAATCCCCTTTTATATCGAACGGCACAATTGGCTACATGGCCAGAGCCTGCGGCTTGCTTCCTGTGGGTTGCTGGTTCAAATCCTGGCCTCGGCCAGAATAATATCTTTTTGGAAAAAAATGACTTTTGTGGTTTCTTGATGTGTAAAAATTATGGAAAAAAAATTACTATTATTATTCTAAAAACATGTGTGACTTATGAAAAATAAGTTGGGAGTTATTGGGATAAAATAAAGTATATTTGGGAATAAAAATGTGGTTGGAACTATAGTTTTACACTTGTATATTTTGTGTAATATGCATTTTTGTAAATGATTTGAGATAAATGCTAGCAAAGAAAAATAACATAGAAAGAAAGTATAAATTGTGAAGTTGGTATGGATTATTCTTATTAAAGAATAGCGTGACACTAATGAGTTTGTGAATATTCATTTTGGCTATATATTTGGTGATATGATTTTAATGTGGAAATAAATGTTGTGAAATACACGATGTATAATTGAACTCCATGAATGGTTATTTTGACTCATGAATAATTTATAAATCATGTGAATGGAAAAGAGAAATGTTATTGAGTATGACAACTCAAACATGTGAATTTATGAATCGAAATTGAAAATTAGGGTGTAGCCAAAACTCATACCAGCAAGTGAAAAGTGATGAAATAAGATTATTGATATTGAAAAGACCAAGGTTGGTCATGTGAAATTGAAGAAATAAGACCGGTAGTAGTGAGAGGGCTAACTCTAAGAGATCAATTTTGTTCATGATTTCATTAAATTAAGAATTTAGTACATAGTGAAGAGGTGATCAAAGTAAGAGAAAAACACGAGTATGAGGGCCATTGGATTGGTGGTGTGAGAGTGAGCCACAGAATGCATGCTTGATGCGTCAGGACATGGCGTAGGCACTGCTCCGGAATTATCGTCCTAGTGGCGACGCTTGTGGGATGTTTGGTGACTGCAAGAGGATCGTGTGCCATGAAGGAGGCTGAATTGTCCATAGATAGTCTTCACAATGCGTCATGACATGACGTGAGATTCTCCTCCAGTTTTTCTGTAACCCCTGTTTTTCACTTTTGGTATTTTTGAGGATATTTTTCATTTTTGTGAATTATTATTTTTCATTGTATTTTTCAGAATAATAAATTTAATTATTTTTATTCTATAATATTTTTCTGGCAGTTTTAACTTCCTTTTTTGCTGTTGTGTGCCGTTTGGCCGTTTTTCGACATTTTGAGCTCTTTTTCTCAAATTCTTGATCTCGTTCATGTATAAATGTTATTTTAGGGTCATGGTGAATTTTTAGGAGAGTTTTGACCAATTTGAGATTTTTGGCCTTAAGGAGATTTTTAGGAGCTATAGGGTTCATTGCATTTTGTATCCCCATTTGAAACCTTCCCAAATACCCATTACCCAATTGTATACCCGTTGTTTCCTATTGATATCCACTACCCATTAACCCGCATTTGATCTCATATATATACTCCTAATACTAATTAATCCCTAACCCTAATCTATTTCTCCCCTCTCCTATTGTGTGCCGGCTACCTCTTCCTTCAAACAAATCCCGGCCTGCCTTCCAAACCCTAAGCCGACCTCCCTCTCCTCTCCCTTGCCCTAGCCGACCATTGCAATCCTTCCCATCCTCCATTGTTCACAACTCCGCTTCACAAAACACCACTTCCTCTCTTCCCTTGTGGCCGAACCAATCCAAAACAGCGCCCACCTCTTCAAAACAGCCCCTCCTTCATCTCTTCGCTGATTTGGTGAAGAGGGTATCATCCGGTTGAGTGCGTGCTTCAAGAAGACGGTCGTAGGCAAGATTTTGTTCGTGGGTTCGTTTGAAATCGCGCGTGGAAGGACTCTTGTTCGTGGATTCTCTTTGAAAGGCTTGGATTCGTCGCGTTCGTCATCACATAAAGGCAAGTAACTTGTACTTAAATTTCTTAGGTTGATACAAGTAGAAAGTTCACACATAGGATAGTTTGAGACTAGAGACGGACCAAGATCACGTCTTTATTGTGGATTTCGTCTCTAAGGTTTCAAAACAGGCCATGGACGAATTAGGACATGAAGTTGATAGGTTTGTGCCTTAGGATTCACCCAAACGCGATTGTTATCGCGTATGTGGCATATTGTATACCCGATGTTTGTTTGAACCCCCATATGAGAAATATTGGATTTTGACAGGTTAGAAACCCTTAGATATGACATTTAGGCAGTGGGTAGACAGCATTTTGAATTTGGAAGAGTTTTGATGATTTTTGAGGAAGTTATGTCGTTTTGAAACTTAATTGAGAAATCTGGAAATTTGGATTGAACTGGATTGATTGCAGTTTTTACCTAGATTAGAGTCCGAATCTCAACATGACTATTTCTGAGAAATTTGTAGATAATCGAATCTATTTTCTAATCCCACTGATTTTACCCTGTTTGGAGTTCGCATGGAGTAGTTATGATTATTTTAGTAACTGTATGTTAGTAGTTTCCAGTTTCAGTTCGGGGTAATTTTTGTGGACAATTTATTTTCAAGATCTAAGTTAGACATAATTTCATGCTACAAGATTTTGTCCAGTGTTTCAATATGATATTAGGTAGTTCCCTGATTTTTGTGATAATTTAAAGATGAGTTTTGAGTGGTGTCCTATATTCTTTTCTATAGATCGCTTTTGCTGTAAACTGCGTGTGATTGTATGTTGAATGCTGTGTTTACTGTATTTCTAATTACTGTATGGGTATTTCATGTGAGATATGAAAGTTAGGAAATTGTATCTACTTTCACTCTGTTTTGGCGGAAGTGGATTTTGATGCGCTGATTGCAAGATATGCATGATTTTGTACAGCGGTGTTGAAGGATTCCAGATCCATCAAAACTGTGTGATGTGCTATTTCCTATTTTTGTAAACATATTTATACTTTCTGGAAAAATATGAAAATCGATATTTTGAGATTATACATATAGGGGATTACCCCAGAATTTTCGTGGATTTAATTAATGAATTTATCTGCTGTTTTCATGTGGTTTAAGTTATTCCCCTGTTTTCTGACTGTACATGCAAACTGTGTTGAATTGTGTTTTGAGTCGTGATGTTGTGAAATAGCATATGGATTTATTATAACCGTTAGAAGCGTGTGGAAGTCTAGTTTCCAGATCCTTCGACGGATCATTATTTGCATGCCTGTAGATCTGTGGATCACTGTTTATGTACAGACTGGTCTTGCTGACCTGATTATAGACATATACCATTTTGCTCGTATTTGTGAAAGTTTTGCATCTATACTTACTGATCTGATGCCTTAAACCTAAACCTGATCATATGATGTTAGTTTGACACCCTTTAGATCACATTCATGTCTGTTTAATAACCATAACAAAAGTAATCAAGCCGGGGTATGGGAAAGATCTAGTAGTGGGAAAGCATAGAAATGTGTACTTAGAAGGGGACCCGTGTTTCCCATATAATTATCTGTCTGTTACTGACCCTGTCTACATTGCTTCTTATGTAAGAAGGTGTAGAGTAGAAGAGAACCACCAGGTTCTATCTGTCTGTTCTGATATCTGTCTGACCCTAAGTACACTGCCCTATAATATCCTCTACGAAATCTAAAGCGAAACTGTTTTGTTGTAGCAACCATGTGATATAATTTGGGGCACATGTCGTACTACCTAGATAGTAATCACACAAGACTTACATTAATCTGAAATCTGAGATCTGATTATATTTCTGAAGTCTGAATCTGAATCTGAATATCTATTATATGAAACCTGTTATCTGATTTACCTGACATATCTGAATATCTGTTTACCTGACATTTCTGTTATATGACACTTGACACTTAATATCTGAGACATCTGCTAGGATACTATGTTAGTTGAGTTTACCATACCATATTAGGTCTGTTTCTGATGATTAGTTAGATCTGTTTAGTTTTTCCCAAGTGCTTGTATCCTATTCTATTTGTGACCCGGACTTGCCATTGACGGGTACTGTGTTTTCTCCTTTTCCTTTTTCCTGCATTCGATGATTGCAGATTACGGTGGACGGATTCAAGAAGGTTCTGGTGGCTCGCAGTATTAGATGTTGTTCATTATTATTTCTGTTTTTTTTTCTGTTAGAACATTATTCTGTATTTCTGAGACTTGATTATTTCAGTATTTGAGACACGTGTATTATTTATTTTGTATTGGGCGATGTGACCCAGAATGTTTGTTCCAGACTCTGTTGTTTTTATTTGAGAACAAGATATTTGGTTTCAATTAATTCCTGTTGGTAAAATTATCTCAATGATGCATGTTGGTCCCACTCTTTGCTTCCGACTGCGATATTTTGACTCTGATATATGTTGACTCTGATATACTGCCTGAGATATGTTGTAAGATTTCTGAAACAGCTTAAGGATGATAATAATCATTCGCTGGGCTCTTGTTACGTGCCGTATTCCGTATTTTTGGGAAGCGGGGCGTGACAGGGTTTTCTGTGGTATCAGAGCACCAGGTTTGGCTTATGTATTAGGCAGCTAATATATTAGACAAGCTTGGCTCGAACGGGAATCTGTGCAATATATCTCTAACCATACATGCAACATTGAAATATGACACCAACACAGAATCTGGATGCTAGTCTTACTCTTTTCTTTTGGTCCCTTCTTATTGGATTCTTGATTCCTTGATTCTTCCGTATTTTTCAGTCGTCCTTTTGGATTGATTTCTTGTTGGGTATGAATTCATTCTTTCATACCCATATTCCTTGATTCTGGTGTCGTCCATTCCTTTCTTTCTGCCTGGTTCGTCGGTTAGCATCACTGGGTGCTATTGGAAGTCTTCCCCGATCAGAGTGGCGCAGCGGAAGCGTTGTGGGGCCATAACCCACAGGTCCCAGGATCCTTTTGTTGCTTCTCCTTCCTTGCATTGTTTTGGATTTCTCTATCTCAACCACTAGAGGCGCAGCCGAGCATCTGGGTGATACTCTAGTTGTTCGGGATTTCTTGGATGTTTTTCCAGATGAATTGCCTGGCTTACCCCCTGATAGGAAAGTGGAGTTCGGTATTGATGTTCAGCCTGGAACAGAACCGATATCGAAGAGTCCCTACAGGATGGCACCGGTTGAGCTGGCAGAGCTTAAGGTGCAGGTTCAGCAGTTGCTTGATTTGGGTTTCATCAGACCCAGTGTTTCGCCTTGGGGTGCTCCTGTCCTTTTTGTGGATAAGAAGGATGGTAGTCGTCGGATGTGCGTGGATTACCGAGAGCTGAACAGAGTTACGGTGAAGAATCGGTATCCTTTGCCCAGGATCGATGATTTGTTTGATCAGTTGAGTGGAGCTTCTGTTTTCTCGAAGTTGGATCTTCGTTCTGGATATCACCAAGTTAAGGTGAAGGCTGCAGACATACCGAAGACTGCTTTCAGGACTAGATACGGGCACTATGAGTATCTTGTGATGTCGTTCGGAGTCACGAATGCACCGGCTGTATTCATGAGTCTTATGAATCGGGTGTTCTCGTAGTATTTGGATAAGTTCGTGGTGGTCTTCATTGATGATATTTTGGTGTATTCTAAGAATCGGGAAGATCATGCTGAGCATCTTAGAGTGGTTCTGCAGACTATGAGAGAGCATCAACTCTATGGTAAACTGAGCAAGTGCGAGTTTTGGCTCGACAGAATTTCTTTCTTGGGGCATATTGTTTCTGGCGATGGTATTTCGATGGATCCTGCCAAGATTGAAGCTGTGAAGGATTGGCCTATTCCCAAGTCAGTTTCAGAAGTCAGGAGTTTTCTGGGTTTGGCTGGCTATTATCGGAAGTTCGTCCAGGATTTTTTGAAGATAGCAGGACCTTTGACTAAATTGACTGGGAAGGATCAGAAGTTTTGTTGGTCTGAGGAGTGCAATGTGGCTTTTGTTGAGTTGAAGAACAGACTGACGTCAGCGCCTGTGTTGACTATTCCAGATGGTTCAGGCGGATTTGTAGTTCACTGTGATGCTTCTGGTAAGGGTCTTGGAGCAGTTCTTATGCAGAAGGGCCGTGTTGTTGCGTATGCATCAAGGCAGTTGAGGCCGCATGAGAAGAACTATCCTACTCATGACTTGGAGTTAGTGGCAGTGATTTTTGCTTTGAAGCTGTGGAGGCATTATTTGCTTGGAGACCGCGTGGAGATCTTTACAGACCACAAAAGTCTCAAGTACGTCTTCATCTAGAAGGAGTTGAACATGAGGCAAAGGCGTTGGTTGGAACTTATGGCCGAGTATGACATCAGTTTGCAATACCATCCTGGTAAAGTAAACTTGGTACCTGATGCTCTGAGCAGGAGACCAGCAGTTTCGTTTCTTACTCAGCAGAAAGATCTCATTGAGCAGATGAGAAGGTTGGAGCTTGGTGTTGTGTTGCCGAGTTCTGGTCGGAGTTGTTTGGCGCTCCAGCTGCAGTCGTCTCTTGTGGAGCAGATTAAAGAGGCACAGGCTAGCGATGCGCAGCTGTAGAAGTTTCGTGCTTAGGTTGAGTCTGGGTCCAGGACGGACATGGTTATTCATGCAGATGGTTCTCTTCGTTTTGGTTCCCGGTTGTGTGTCCCTAAAGGAGAAGTTCGTCAGAGATTGCTTGAAGAAGCTCATTAGTCTTCATATTCTATCCATCTCGGCGGTACTAAGATGTATCGGGATTTGAGGCTTCATTTCTGGTGGCATGGTATGAAAAGGGCTATCGCGCGGTTTGTTTCGCAGTGTTTGATCTGTCAGCAGGTTAAAGCAGAACATCAGAGAACCGCAGGACTTCTTCAACCGCTTCCTATTCCAGAGTGGAAGTGGGAACATATCACCATGGATTTTGTGACTGCTTTGCCGAGGAGTCCGAAGGGTCATAATGCTATTTGGGTGATTGTTGACCGTTTGACGAAGAGTGCTCACTTCATTCCTTTTCGTGTCGGTCAGTCTATTGAGAGCCTTGCTGAGAGGTACATGCAAGAGATTGTCAGACTTCATGGGGTTCCAGTTAGTATTGTATCTGACAGGGATACGAGATTCAGGTCTCAGTTTTGGGAGAGTCTTCAGAACAGTTTGGGGAGCAAATTAAAGTACAATACAGCTTTTCATCCCCAGACTGATGGACAGTCAGAGCGGACTATTCAGATTCTTGAGGACATGTTGAGATCCTGCATGCTTCAGTTTGGTGGGTCTTGGGAAGATCACTTGCATCTGGTAGAGTTCTCTTACAATTACAGCTTTCAAGCTAGTATTAAAGCTGCTCCGTTCGAGGCACTCTATGGACGGAAGTGTAGATCACCAGTTTGCTGGGATGATGTTGGCGAGAGAAAGTTGTTGGGTCCAGAGTTGATCACCAAGACAGTTGATGCAGTGGTTCAGCTTAGGAAGCACTTGCAAGCAGCTTAGGACAGGCAGAGGCGGTGGGCTGATGTTCATCGCAGGGCGTTGGAGTTCGCAGTTGGTGACCATGTTTTTCTCAAGGTATCGCCGTGGCGCGGTGTCATTCGGTTCGGTGGCGGGGGCAAGCTTAGCCCGAGGTTTATTGGACCATTCGAGATTTTGGAGCGAGTAGGCAAGGTGGCCTATCGTCTCGCATTGCCGCCAGCTTTATCGGGAGTGCACGATGTTTTCCATGTCTCACAACTCAGGAGATATATCCGAGATGAGAGCCACGTGATCGACTATTCAGAGTTGACCGTGAGGCCGGATTTGACTTGTGAGATTCCGCCAGTTGCTATTGTTGATCGGCGGGAGAAAGTGCTTAAGAACAAGGTTATTAAGCTGGTTCGTGTTGCTTGGAATCCTCACTCGCCTGGTGAGTCGACATGGGAGCTGGAGGAGGAAATTCAGCAGAAGTTTCCTCACTTGTTTGAGTAGTTGTTTGTTTTGTGTTTGGCTATTTGGTTTTGTTTGGGGTTATCCTATGTACCTTTCTTTTTAATTTCGAGGACGAAATTTTCTTGTAGGGGGGTAGGATTGTAACCCCTGTTTTTCACTTTTGGTATTTTTGAGGATATTTTTCATTTTTGTGAATTATTATTTTCCATTGTATTTTTCAGAATAATAAATTTAATTATTTTTATTCTATAATATTTTTCTGGCAGTTTTAACTTCCTTTTTGCTGTTGTGTGCCGTTTAGCCGTTTTTCGACATTTTGAGCTCTTTTTCTCAAATTCTTGATCTCGTTCATGTATAAATGTTATTTTAGGGTCATGGTGAATTTTTAGGAGAGTTTTGACCAATATGAGATTTTTGGCCTTAAGGAGATTTTTAGGAGCTATAGGGTTCATTGCATTTTGTATCCCCATTTGAAACCTACCCAATACCCATTACCCAATTGTATACCCATTGTTTCCTATTAATATCCACTACCCATTAACCCGCATTTGATCTCATATATATACTCCTAATACTAATTAATCCCTAACCCTAATCTATTTCTCCCCTCTCCTGTTGTGTGCCGGCTACCTCTTCCTTCAAACAAATCCCGGCCTGCCTTCCAAACCCTAAGCCGACCTCCCTCTCCTCTCCCTTGCCCTAGCCGACCATTGCAATCCTTCCCATCCTCCATTGTTCACAACTCCGCTTCACAAAACACCACTTCCTCTCTTCCCTTGTGGCCGAACCAATCCAAAACAGCACCCACCTCTTCAAAACAGCCCCTCCTTCATCTCTTCGCTGATTTGGTGAAGAGGGTATCATCCGGTTGAGTGCGTGCTTCAAGAAGACGGTCGAAGGCAAGATTTTGTTCGTGGGTTCGTTTGAAATCGCGCGTGGAAGGACTCTTCTTCGTGGATTCTCTTTGAAAGGCTTGGATTCGTCGCGTTCGTCATCACATAAAGGCAAGTAACTTGCACTTAAATTTCTTAGGTTGATACAAGTAGAAAGTTCACACATAGGATAGTTTGAGACTAGAGACGGACCAAGATCACGTCTTTATTGTGGATTTCGTCTCTAAGGTTTCAAAACAGGCCATGGACGAATTAGGACATGAAGTTGATAGGTTTGTGCCTTAGGATTCACCCAAACGCGATTGTTATCGCGTATGTGGCATATTGTATACCCGATGTTTGTTTGAACCCCCATATGAGAAATATTGGATTTTGACAGGTTAGAAACCCTTAGATATGACATTTAGGCAGTGGGTAGACAGCGTTTTGAATTTGGAAGAGTTTTGATGATTTTTGAGGAAGTTATGTCGTTTTGAAACTTAATTGAGAAATCTGGAAATTTGGATTGAACTGGATTGATTGCCGTTTTTACCTAGATTAGAGTCCGAAGCTCAACATGACTATTTCTGAGAAATTTGTAGATAATCGAATCTATTTTCTAATCCCACTGATTTTACCCTGTTTGGAGTTCGCATGGAGTAGTTATGATTATTTTAGTAACTGTATGTTAGTAGTTTCCAGTTTCAGTTCGGGGTAATTTTTGTGGACAATTTATTTTCAAGATCTAAGTTAGACATAATTTCATGCTACAAGATTTTGTCCAGTGTTTCAATATGATATTAGGTAGTTCCCTGATTTTTGTGATAATTTAAAGATGAGTTTTGAGTGGTGTCCTATATTCTTTTCTATAGATCGCTTTTGCTGTAAACTGCGTGTGATTGTATGTTGAATGCCGTGTTTACTGTATTTCTAATTACTGTATGGGTATTTCATGTGAGATATGAAAGTTAGGAAATTGTATCTACTTTCACTCTGTTTTGGCGGAAGTGGATTTTGATGCGCTGATTGCAAGATATGCATGATTTTGTACAGCGGTGTTGAAGGATTCCAGATCCATCAAAACTGTGTGATGTGCTATTTCCTATTTTTGTAAACATATTTATACTTTCTGGAAAAATATGAAAATCTATATTTTGAGGTTATACATATAGGGGATTACCCCAGAATTTTCGTGGATTTAATTAATGAATTTATCTGCTGTTTTCATGTGGTTTAAGTTATTCCCCTGTTTTCTGACTGTACATGCAAACTGTGTTGAATTGTGTTTTGAGTCGTGATGTTGTGAAATAGCATATGGATTTATTATAACCGTTAGAAGCGTGTGGAAGTCTAGTTTCCAGATCCTTCTACGGATCATTATTTGCATGCCTGTAGATCTGTGGATCACTGTTTATGTACAGACTGGTCTTGCTGACCTGATTATAGACATATACCTATTTTGCTCGTATTTGTGAAAGTTTTGCATCTATACTTACTGATCTGATGCCTTAAACCTAAACCTGATCATATGATGTTAGTTTGACACCCTTTAGATCACATTCATGTCTGTTTAATAACCATAACAAAAGTAATCAAGCCGGGGTATGGGAAAGATCTAGTAGTGGGAAAGCATAGAAATGTGTGCTTAGAAGGGGGCCCGTGTTTCCCATATAATTATCTGTCTGTTACTGACCCTGTCTACATTGCTTCTTATGTAAGAAGGTGTAGAGTAGAAGAGAACCACCAGGTTCTATCTGTCTGTTCTGATATCTGTCTGACCCTAAGTACACTGCCCTATAATATCCCCTACGAAATCTAAAGCGAAACTGTTTTGTTGTAGCAACCATGTGATATAATTTGGGGCACATGTCGTGCTACCTAGATAGTAATCACACAAGACTTACATTAATCTGAAATCTGAGATCTGATTATATTTCTGAAGTCTGAATCTGAATCTGAATATCTATTATATGAAACCTGTTATCTGATTTACCTGACATATCTGAATATCTGTTTACCTGACATTTCTGTTATATGACACTTGACACTTAATATCTGAGACATCTGCTAGGATACTATGTTAGTTGAGTTTACCTATACCATATTAGGTCTGTTTCTGATGATTAGTTAGATCTGTTTAGTTTTTCCCAAGTGCTTGTATCCTATTCTATTTGTGACCCGGACTTGCCATTGACGGGTACTGTGTTTTCTCCTTTTCCTTTTTCCTGCATTCGATGATTGCAGATTACGGTGGACGGATTCAAGAAGGTTCTGGTGGCTCGCAGTATTAGATGTTGTTCAATTATTATTTCTGTTTTTTTTTCTGTTAGAACATTATTCTGTATTTCTGAGACTTGATTATTTCAGTATTTGAGACACGTGTATTATTTATTTTGTAATGGGCGATGTGACCCAGAATGTTTGTTCCAGACTCTGTTGTTTTTATTTGAGAACAAGATATTTGGTTTCAATTAATTCCTGTTGGTAAAATTATCTCAATGATGCATGTTGGTCCCACTCTTTGCTTCCGACTGCGATATTTTGACTCTGATATATGTTGACTCTGATATACTGCCTGAGATATGTTGTAAGATTTCTGAAACAGCTTAAGGATGATAATAATCATTCGCTGGGCTTTTGTTACGTGCCGTATTCCGTATTTTTGGGAAGCGGGGCGTGACATTTTCTGTACATGAGCTTGTACTCATAGATCATCTAGGATACTTACTGTAGTTACAGTAGTAGAGTAAGTCATGACGAGGGATTGAACCCTACTAGATGAAGAACGATTAAGAGGCTTGCCCTCGGACCTATGTAGTATGGGATGTATAGAATCCGAACAAGTGTGCATTAGTGTCTTGTGATGTAAATGATTGCATTAAGGGCTAAGTGCACAATCACAACACGACATCAATAGGGTATTCCCTTTAGTTTGATATGTGACAAGTTTGTGTTTGTTAAATATGGAAAATCAGTTATACTGTTTCTGGCATAGAGAGGATGGCCGTGTATAATGTTCGTCGGTTGAATAAACTGACGTACCCATATTTTGTATGCAGGGTAAATGACATGATAAAGATTAAAGGAAAAATGATGCTTAGCGATTATTCAAATGTTGATGTACCTTTATATAAATGTTATAAATTTGCTTCCGCTGTAAAATGTAAAGTGTAAAGATTCCTATGTAACTCTTATGTAAAGTGAAATGTTTTAAATTCCTTGTAAAATTGTACTAAATGAAGTGTAACGATCCTGTGGAATCTCGAATTCAGTGTATTTTGGAATTTGGGGCGTTACAGTTGTAGCGCCCCGATTTCCAATACTAGGAAAACCGTGACACGAGCCAAGACCTTTTCTTCAATTAGTCACAATACATAGAAAAACAGGAGAATTTAAAACTTTTTATTCAATACACAATGTGTTACAAGTCTGAATATTGTACAACTGTAATACCTTACAATAGAGTTACAATATTACCTTTACATTTCTAAGTATTACAACCTTCAACATCTTACATCAGAGTACTTCTCAACTAATGCATAATCAATACATATACTGCAGCGGAACTAAACATAACACTGACTCCTTGCTTTCCTTGCCTTGAGTCCTCCTGAATTTCGCCTTTGTACTTCGGCGATCCAGTACCTAAGGAAGTGGGGACGTCAGTATTCACTGACGCTTAAAGGCTGATCATATAGCAGCGAATCTCCCAAACAATATACAAAATATAGCAATAGTGTTGATGTAGTTTAAGTGTTCATGAGTGCTATGACTAGACTCTAATGCGATATTTAAATAGAACTAGGATGCTCCTATTCTAATATCAGCAAGTCTCCGAAGTAACATGCAGCCCATACTACATGCGACCCCATCTCAAGCCGTTTCTCCATATATAGGGATTGGAACCCGCGTTATGAACTTCTAATTGTACTCAACCTGTTCCTGACACCTACACGTGGCTAATGAGGTTGCAGATGTGGTCAAGTCCCACTATTGCATTTCACCAGTGGTGTCTATGTTCGCCACTGCGACCCGGCTAACCGGACCTCTCTCTAAATAAACGAACCCAACGTATCGGGCGTCATTCCAAAATCAAACTATAGCGTTTCGCAAGCGCAGGGTAGTGCGAAGCCTACCCTGTGGCACCCTCTGGGGTATCGCAAGCGCAGGACTGCACAATGCATCATGTGGCACCCCCAGCCACGGCACCTCAGGAATTAACAGCGCGAGATACGCAACCCGTGTCCTCAACTTGTGAGACGGCACCGTACGTATCCCTTTGACGGGAAGGTACAACCCAATACACCACCTATGATCTGCCTCAAGGGACGAGTTAGTGTAAGGGGCCCCCTACAACTGACTCCTCTCTCCCGGCAAAGGGTTAAAATGATCCTTGTAAGTCACTACCCTAATGACGTCTCTGACTCGAACAATCCTAGGGATGACAATATTATAAACACAACATGCTAGGCCTTAAATTAGGCTTCGCAAGACACCTCTACTAGGCTGCTCAACCTCGACTTACCAGGTCCCTCAGGATCCGGTTCGTGGCTCATCGATCCAAGACTTTGGCCGTGCGAATATACACGCATGCCGCTACCCTAGACTTGGATTTCGTCTATACTCCGGTCCTCGATTAACCTACCCTGGTTAAGATTCGACGATACACAAGGAGTGACTCCTCCACAGTTCCTTAGGGTGAGAAAACATATGTCTTGATGGTCGATAGCCCTTAGGGTGGTAACATTATCCTAGATGAGCACAACGAACTGTGTACTAGCTAACAAGCTATACACGAGTAACAACCACATACGAGCCAATAAGCTACGTATGAAACAATAACTACCTACGAGCCAGGCGAGCCTCATAGGAGATAACCATGTACATACCAGCCAAATAAGCCGCGTATGAGACTAACAGCTATGCACGGGCCGGTCGAGCCGCGTGCGAGACAACAACCTACATACGAGCCAAGTAAGCTACGTATGAGACCCACAGCTACGTACGGGCCAGTCGAGCCACGTACGAGCACAACCATATGCAAACAACCATATAGGTAATCAATCCTAGAAGCAACCAAACATGCTTACTAACAAACTTGGTCATCTAATATTAGAAGCAACAAAGGGATCTACCAATAGTCTATGATCGGTATTCTACTAAGGAAGAATCCGAAGGCGACATAACAGCCTTTATCGGACTAACTATCATTAGTGGTCTTCCTAATCCTTATTACTTCAACCTATAGCGCCTTAAGTACGACGCACAATTGCAAGCATCTTCCTACGACAATCTAATCATATAACACAACCACCATGATACTCCTATGTATGAATGTGATTGATGCTTGTGCTTACATCGAGCTTAAGCATGAAAATCACTTACGACCTAGACATGAAGTCCACTATAGTCAAGCGTAGGTTACAAATTGATCATGAACGCTTACTACTTATCATGACTAATCACCACAACCCAACTAGTATGAACAAGCAACATTCCAAGGCATAGTAGGTAATTCTAACACTACTCCTACAACGTTCTAAGCATGTATTACTTTAGCATGGTATAGAACACAACATAAAATCACTACAACTAGCCATGGGTAGTTTCTTTACTCTAAGCATGAACATCATAGTATGGATATCCTTAACTTAACATGATCAATAATTAGCATGATACCTACTTACTTAGCATGAATAATGATTAAGCATGACTATCTACTAACATAGCATGAACAAATACTTATCTAAGCATGGGTATCATGTAAACATGAGTATTCATCTAAACTAGCACGGCATACAACTTAATTACCATTAAGCTAGCATGGCATACAACTTACTTGTAATTTAGCTAGCATGGCATAGATCTTACCTACAATTAAAACTAGCATGGTATATCTCTTACCTATAATTAAACTAGCATGGTAAGTAATTTCATTATGGATCCTACAACATCCTAAGCATAATGAAATTAATCCAAGCATGGTAGGAAACTCTTAGATTGCATCCTACAACATTCTAAGCATAAATGAGTGGATCTAAGCATGGTAGGAAACTCTTAGATTGCATCCTACAACATTCTAAGCATAAATAGCTTAATCTAAGCATGGTAGAAATTTTAGAATTAATCCTACAACATCCTAAGCATAAATAGGCTAATCTAAACATGGTAGGAACTTTAGAATTTTTCCTACAACATTCTAACATGAAATAGCATTCCTAAAACATGATGGGAAATTTTAGGAAGCATACTACAACGTTTTAAGCTTAAAAATATGATAGGTAATCTTAGAAAGAAACCTACAACATATATGTCATTCCTACATATGATGGGCAATTTTAGAATTACTCCTCCAACATTCTAAACATCATTAAGTATGCTAGATATCTTTAGAGTGAATCCTACAACATTCTAAACATGAAGCATGATAGGATATTTTTAGAAATAATCCTACAACATTCTAAACATATCTAAATTATGCTAATATAATCTTAGCATGGTATCTACTTTATGAATACAAAATAAACATCTACAATCATCTACTACTATTACTACTCCATTTTAATCAAAAGTACAACCTACAACTATCTACCATTACTACTACTTTATTTTAGTCAAGAACATAACACCCAACTATCTACCACTACTACTACTTCATTCTCATCAAAATCACAACATACAACTATCTATTACTATTACTACTTTATGGACATAAACATCTATACTACTTACTACCACTTCTTCCTTTAATCAACATACTATTACTTTATTTAATCAACCATACTACTACTACCTTATTAATCAACATACTATTACTACTTTATTTAATTAACATGCTACTACTACATCATTTAATCACATACTACTACTTTATATTTTAGCATGCTACTACTTAGTTGCTTACTAGTCTTTATTATTACTAGTGATAAAGAAAAGATCATTTTTATTTTATTTTACTTTACAACTAGTAAATATGAAAGAAAAAGATCTCTTTTTTATTATTTCTACAACTAGTGATTAAAAAGAAAAGATCTTTTTAATATTTCTACAACTAGTGATTAAAAAGAAAAGATCTTTTTAATATTTCTACAACTAGTGATTAAAAAGAAAAGATCTTTTTAATATTTCTACAACTAGTGATTAAAAGAAAAGATCTTTTTAATATTTCTACAACTAGTGATTAAAAAGAAAAGATCTTTTTAATATTTCTTTAACTAGTGATTAATAAAAAGAAAAGATCTTTTTAATCTACAACTAGTGATTAATAAAAAGAAAAGATCTTTTTAATCTACAACTAGTGATTAATAAAAAAAATGAAAGATCTTTTTATTCAATAGAGAAAATTACAACAAACATATGCTTATTATTATTAGTCCAAGTTCCATAAAGTCCTACAACCAAAATGGTTGTAAAAATGTATTCATATACTTATGTGTAGTTCTCATCCAAGTTCTACAACCTTAAGTGGTTGTATGTTCAAGTCCATATGTCATATGTGAATTTTAGTCCAATCAATAAACACAAACAACAACTACTATAATAAAGGTGTGATCTTTATGAGTTAGTAGTCACTACTACTACTTTTTCTCTTTTACTTATTACTACATTCACACACAACAACACACCCATCAAAACAAAAGAAACAAAACAAGAAGATGAGAAGAAGAAGTCAAACAACAAAACAAACAAACAAACAAACAACAAACAACCAAAGAAACAATGGAGAACCTCCCACCTTAGTTTCCTTTGAAGGAAGGACTTGCCTAGCACTCCTTCTCCTTCCCTAGCTCTTAGGACTCCTAGGAACCCTACAAATAAAACTCTCAAGTTAGCATGGTGATCTCTCTTTCTTTTCCTTTCTTTCTTTCTTTCTTTTTGATCTTTCTAAAATGAGAATAAGGTGAAGGAAGGGGGTATTTATAGGTGGAGAGAGGGGTGGAGAATGCAAATATGCATGCACACAAGTGCAAAAAGGCCCTCCCTTAATATTGGGGCCGGCCATACCATGTAGGGATTAGGGGTGAGGTGTAGGGTATGGTGTGGGGGAGGTGTTATGTGAGGGAGGGGAGTTTCTAGAAGATTACCTCCTAATTCTCTTATGCATACATCTTAATCCTATGTTTAATTCTCCTACAATCTTAACTATCTAATTTGGATTGTCATGACAAGGAGAACAATTTTATCCATAAAATACATACCACATACTTTGTACTAATCGACATACTATACGTATGTGCGCATATATGTATGTATACCGAAAATCTTCGCATAATCCGTATAAAAATAATTTAATCTCGGAAATAATAATAAAATAAATTCTATTATTAGTTCGGAAGATCACGGTATCAATTTGATACAATACGGATGTATACTGACCGATATCTGGATACAGATAATGTCTATGAACAAACCGGGTGAAAATCACCAAAATATTCTAATTTTGGAATTAAAACAAAATAGTAATAAAATAATAATAAAATAATAATTTATATACGGTAATATCCGTCCAGGATATTACAACAGTTTTACCCCTTAGAGCTTTAAGATTCGTGCTCGGTTTGAACGGTCCCAATTCAGTTCTATTTTTAGCAATATCACAAGCCCCCACTCCTAAAGACTGAGTTTTACAGCTTTTGAGGAGTAATTCGCCCGTTTTTAATGGATTATAGAATTTATAGGAGTTCTCGGGGGAGTTTGGATCTTGCTCAAGGTGTAACTGTGTTATCTGAGCCTGTAAAATGCCCAAAATTATTTTTAGAATTTTTTGGGTTTTTTGTGATTTTTTCAGATTTATCTGAGTTTTTTCCAATTTTTAAGCATTTTTTGAATTGTTTATTCAATTTTCAAATTTAAATAATTAATTATCAAAAATTTTAATTAATTACTCTAATTTAATAATTATTATTTTCAAAATTTTTAAATTATTTTCTAAATTAATAATTTTTTTTAGAATTTTAAATTAATTTTTTTGATTTTTAATTAATTTTTCGGATTTTTAAAAAATAATTAATTCAAATAAATAAATAAATTAGCTAATTAAATTTTACCTATACACATGGCGCAATCCTGTGCGTTGATCACGATCAAGCGAGCGCGCATTGCATGGAGACAATTTTTCTGCATTTACGGGGTCGGTAGCTTGGATCCTCGGTTTTGCCGAGTCGGGGCTGAGAGAGCTCTAGGAGGCGCCACGTGGCCGGTCAACGTTGACCGTTGACAGCCATGTGGGCAATTTTTTTTATTTCTTTCTTTCCCGCTCTCTTCTTTCTTCCTTCTCCATCGCCTCCTTCCTTCGATTTCTCTGAGCGTTGCTGGAGCTTGAAGAATGGGGGCTCATCGAAGGCGTGGTTCGGCGAGGAATGGAGGAGTAGAGGAGAGGAGATCGATGGGTTGGCAACGGGGGGAGCTTGACGAGTTGGTGATTTAGGTTTCGACGAGGTCCCGAGCTTTGGCAATTTATGGAGTTTGGCAAAAGCGACGGTGAGGTCGGTTGCAGAGCTCGACAATGGCGGTAGTGGGTTTAGAAGATGGCGAAGTTGGGGTCGAGGTCGGAGGAGGAGAGTTGGAGGTGAGTTCGGCTGGGGAGGAGACGAAGAGCTCGACAGTGGAGCTCGAAGTTTGGGTTCGGATCTCAGTTGTAGAGGTGATGGAGTTCGACGACAATGGAGGAGGACTCGGCGGAGCTCCTCCGAGGGAGCTCGACGAGGAGACGTCAGAGCTTGGTGGATTCTTCGAGGAAGAGTGCTTGATCTCGTTAATGGCGGTGGTGAGCTCGTGATGGGGGAGAGCTTCGACGAGGAGCTCAAATATGAAGGAGGAGCTCGTTGATGGAGTTGGGCGGCGACAATGGAGGAGCTTGAGGAGTTTGGGAGTGGAGGTGTTGGGGAAGCTCGGCGAGGAGGTGGTAGAGCTTGTTGACGAGAGCTCGGTGGTTGGGTTGGAGCTCGGGATAGTGGAGGAGCTTGCGGAGTTTGGGAGTGGAGGTGTTGGGGAAGCTCGGCGAGGAAGTGGTAGAGCTTGTTGACGAGAGCTTGGCGGTTGGGTTGGAGCTTGGGACAGTGGAGAGCTCAGCGAAGAGAGAGCTCGAGCTCGGCGTTGGGGAAGCTCGGCGAGGAGGTGGTTGGTTGGTGAACTGTCGAAGGAGAGGAGCTCGACGGTTTTGGTGTTGATTTTTGGTGCCTAAACTCGAAGGAGAAGAAGAAAGGGGCTGTGGTTCAGGTTTGGGTCCAAACGGGCTCAGACCCAACCCGTTAACCCCTAAATCCCCTATATATATATATTTTTTTTGGTTGTTGTTGTTTGTTTGGCGAATCTAATCTGTTGATCGTGATCGAACACGAATTTTAAGGCATAATTTTTCCCCAATTTCATGCTCGGTAGTTCGGATCCTCGGATTTTAGATCTGAGCTACATTGCGTGATTTTAGCTATTGATGGAGATCAAGCACGAATCCTGAGGCGATGTTTTTTGCCATTTTCATGCTCGGTGCAGTTGTGTTGTAACCCACTTTCTCAGTGCTACGGAGGTCAGATTGGGACATTTGACTCCTCGTTTCGAAGCTAACTCAAAGATCCACAACTTCTTTTTGGAGTCCAGTTGAAGAATCACCCGTATTTAGGGTCAAAATAGGCCCACAATTTCTTCGTTTCTGTCAAGTTGAGAAGAGCTTCGGCCTCCAGAAACTTGGAAATGGAGCTCCACTCATGTGGGCTAAGAATATGAGCTAGGAAGATCCTTATAAAACCCATGGGAAGATCCGTTCTTGGAGGCAAGAGCGAGGAGCAACTATTGGGGAGAGTTTGAGCTATGAGCCCATTGAGAAGAAGGCCGCTCGTGAGGCGAGCGGAGTGAAGAGCTTCACCGGGCTCTAGGAGAGAGCCGTTCGGGATACGAGTTTGAAGAGCAACTCTATGAGGGAGTTGAGCTCCGAACTCGTTGAGAACAAGGCTGTTCGAGATGCAAGCGAGTGAAGAGCATCACCAGGCTCTAGGAGAGCCGCTTGGGAGACAAGTTTGAGGAGCAACTCTAGGGGAGAGTCATGCTCCGAACTTGCTTGTTGCAAAATTTAACCAGTAGTGGGAGTAGTACGATTGTTCGTTTTAAGCTCCAAAACCGCATACTTGCAAGCTGTGAGGGCAATTCCGAACCATGATTGTGAATTTTGAACTAGTTGTTACGGAGCTTCAACAGTTGTGGGAGCAATTTCGAATGGTGAGCCACTTTGTACAAGCTTATTCGCAAGTAGCTAAAGTAGCATCGAACTATGTGTTGGACTCCGAACATGTTGTTAAGAGAGTTTCAGCAGTTGTGGGAGCAATTTCGAATGGTAAGCCACTTTGTACATGCTCATTCGCAAGTAACTAAAGTAGCATTGAACCAAGTGTTGAACTCCGAACTTGTTAAGAGAGTCTCAACAGTTGTGGGAGCAATTTTGAATGGTGAGCCACTTTGTATATGCTCGTTCTCAAGTAGCTAAAGTAGCATCGAACCAAGTGTTGGAATCCAAAGTTGTTGTTTAAGGGGGTTAACGAGTTGTAGGAGCAATTCCGGATGGCATGCTGCTCCGCACTTGTTTGTTTTCAAGCCGCTAAAGCGGCGTCGAACCAAGTGTTGGACTCCAAACTCGTTTTTTGAGCTTAGTAAGTTGTGGGAGTAGCCCTGTAGGAAAAGCTAGACTCCGAACTTACTGTTTAACGAGTCGTAGATGTTACTCAAAGAAATAAAAATGAGGCAAATGCAATAACTTTCAATAGAAAAAAGCTAAGTTTTATTGAAACAAACTGAGTGGCCACTTCAATGGGGCGATCCATTATTACAAGCATCGACCTCATTGAAAACTGAAATCCTACTTCTACGATAGGGTGAAGGCCTCTTGGGAGGAGTTTGGTTCTCCTCCCATTGGACCCCCATGGATAAGGTGGAGGATGGCCCCCGGTTCGGAATGTTGGAACATAGTGGGCCTCTCTGTTCGTGTGACACCCTGATTTTCATACACTGGAAAACCGTGACATAAGCCAGAATCTTTTCCTTCAATTAACCACAATGCACAGAAAAACAGAAAAATTTAAAACTTTTTATTCAACACAAATGTATCACAAGTCCGAATGTTATAAAACTGCAATACATTACATCAGTGTTACAATAATGCCATACAAGTCCAAGTGTTACAAACTTTTAATAAAAATTACATCAGAGTACAAAGAATAATATATAACACTTGGTACTTTCACTTGGATGCTTCTCAACATAAATAAATTTACAATAGATGTTACAATTGAAATTAAATCAACACTTTGCTCCTCTTGCCTTGAGTCCTCCTGAATCCTGTACCTGTAGTTTTGCAATCCAGTACCTATTGAAGTGGGGATGTCATTACATATACTGACGCTTTAAGACTGATGACTAGCAGCGATTCTCAACTTTAAACAAACAAATTGATAAAAAGAGAAAAATGTATATATAATTGATGTGTCTGTGTATGCTATGATTTAGACTCTAATTCAAGACTAACCAATGCAATGATGCACTTATTCTAATGTAAGCAAGTCTCCGGAATAGTATGCAGCCCATACTACATACGCCCATAACAAGTTGTTTCTTCATATATAGGGATTTGAACCTGCGCCATGAATTCTACTCTTGTACTCAACCTGTTTCTAAAGATACAACGTGACTGATGAGGTTGCCCTGAAACGGTCTAATCCCACCATTCACAGTCATATAGTGGTGTCTCCGTTTGCCATTATTGTCCGGAGTACCGAACCTCACTAAAAAATCTACGAACCCTTGGAGTTAACTACAACACAGGTTAGGTCAAAGCATCCCCTGCCACCCCGTAGCTTATGGACCGTAGTCTATGGCTTGTTTGCCTTTCCTGATATAGAGCATGACGGAGTTCCGGGGGTCCATCCCCTAGCTCCGACAATATACTTCCCGCCCTTATCATGGCACTTCGAAAATTAACAGACGAGATACGGATCCCGTGCTCCCAACTCGTGAGAAGGCACAGACCGTATCTCTTTGACAGGAAGGGTACAACAAATAACACCTCCTAGTGTTGGCCTATAGAACAGGTCGGATCATAAGGTATCACCCTTAATACCAACTCTTTTCCTTTGGCGAAAATGATAATAAACAAAGGTTAAGTAGTAATAGCCATAACTTACCACCTTAACGATGTCACTAACTCTAAACAATCTGAGGGATGACAACAGTACTAACACAACATGCTGGGTCTTAAGTTAGACTTCGCAAGACAACTGTACTAGGTACTCAACCTAGACTTACCAGAATTCCTAAGGATCCTGGTCATAGCCTATCGATCCAAGATCCTGGCAATACGAACGTATTCGCATGCTACTGCCGTGAACTTGGATTCCGTCTATACTTCCGGCCCGCGATCTACCTACACCGGTTAAGATCTAATGGTGCACGAGGGGTGACTCGTCCATAGTCCACGAGGAATAAAATAAATACACATCTTGATGGTCGATGGCTCCTAGGGCAATGATATCACCCTAGACGAGCACAATAACTGCGTACTAACTAATAAGCTACATACGAGCAAAACAACTTACATACGAACCGACTAGCTACGTACGAGCCAAAAGAATAACATACAAGCCAACTGGCTATGTAGGCGACAAATAAATCATATAAAAGCAACTATAAAAGTCTTCTAACAACCTAGAAGCAAAATAACATGCTACTAGCAAAACGTGATTTTTTATACACAACGGCAACATAAAAGTCTTCTAACATCCTAGAAGCAATTAAACATGCTACTCTTATAGGAATTCAACAAAATTAGACTTTTTAGAAAGGTGAGAACATCTACTACAACTCTCTAGTTGAAAACCTTCTCAGATTCAGTCAATAAAAAGGTACAAAAACTCAAACAACCTAAACAGTGAGCTTCAGCCAAAAAGGCTAGCTGCTGTGACTTTGTAAAGGTCATAATTCCTACCTCGCTTATTGGAATCTAACAAAATAGGACATTTTGAAAAGGTGAGAATCTCTACTACAACCTTCTAGTTGACCACTTTTTCAGATTCCTTATGGAACTCAAAATCCAGCTATTTGAACACAATTAAAGAACAACAAAATACAGCACAAGGCTGAAACTTGTAAAGGTCATAGCTAGTGCTATATTTATCGGAATCTAACAAAATTGGAATTTTTGGAAAGCTAAGAACATCTACTACAACTTCCTAGTTAACAACTTTCTCATAATCCTTATGGAATTCAAATTCCTGCTCTTTGAACATAATTCAAGAACAACAAAAGACAGCACAAGGCTGAAACTTGTAAAGGTCATAGACAGTGATATACTTGTCGGAATCTAACAAAATTGGACTTTTGGAAAGCTAAGAACATCTACTACAACTTCCTAGTTAACAACTTTCTTAGATTCCTTATGAAATTCAAATTCCTGCTCTTTAAACATAATTCAAGAATAACAAAAGACAGCAGATGGCTGAAACTTGTAAAGGTCAGTGCCAGTGCTATACTTGTCAGAATCTAACAAAATTAGAAATTTCGGAAAGCTAAGAACATCTACTACAACTTCCTAGTTAACAACTTTCTCAGATTCGTTATGGAATTCAAATCCCTGCTCTTTGAACACAATTCAAGAACAACAAAAGACAGCACAAGGCTGAAACTTGTAAAGGTCATAGTCAATGCTATACTTGTCGGAATCTAACAAAATTAAAAATTTTGGAAAGCTAAGCACATCTACTACAACTTCCTAGTTGACAAACTTCTCAGATTAAGTCAATAAGAGGTAGAAAAAACTCAAACAACCTAAATAACGAGCTTCAGCCAAAAAGGCCAGCTGCTGTGACTTTGTAAAAGTCATAACGCATATCGGAATCTAACAAAATAGGATATTTTGGAAAGGGGAGAATATCTACTACAATTCTCTAGTTGACCACTTTTCTCAGATTCCTTATAAAGCTCAAAATCCAGCTCTTTGAACACAATTCAAAAATAACAAAAAGCACAACAAAAGCTGAAACTTGTAAAGCTTATTACTTTTGCTATACTTATCAAAATCTAGCAAAATTGGACATTTTGAAAAAGAGAGAACATCTATTACAATTCTCTAGTTAACCACTTTTTCAAATTCCGTAAGGAACTCAAAATCCAGCCCTCTGAACACAATTCAAAAACAACAAAAAGCACAGCAAAAGCTGAAACTTGTAAAGCTTATAACTTTTGCTATACTTATCGGAATCTAGCAAAACTGGCCATTTTGGAAAGAGGAGAACATCTACTGCAACTCTCTAGTTGAACACTTTTTCAGATTCCGTAAGGAACTCAAAATCCAGCCCCTTAAACACAAGTCGAATCAACAAAACAACAGTTTCGGCTGAAGAACTTGCTGGGAAACAATTTGTTTAACCCATCAAACTAACCCAGAAAAATCTACAAAAATTAGAGCATGGTAATACCACATATGAGAACCTCTAAAATTAATTTGGAGTCAAAATTCCAACTTTAGCACAAGTAATTAATTCTAACCGTCTAAACTACAAGATTGAATCTTTAGTACTTTATTTTGTGTTCTCCCACTTCAATCCTTGCATGCCATTTTATTCTAGTCCACATCAACAATATGCACATGAGTTTTGTTCAAGTTCTTATAACAACATACAACAATAAATAAACAAACAAAACAAAACAAACGAGTTAAGAACCTCCACCCACATCGGTTGGAAGAACTAGCTTTGCTCTTCTCCTCCTTGCTCCTTTTTCTTGCTCCTCCTCAAGAACAACTCCAATTAACCCACTCTTTTCTTTTGATTTTTATCTCTCTTTATTTTCTTTTCTTCTTAATTTTTTTCTAAAAATAAACAAGTAGTAGAAGAAGTGGAAATAGGAAGAGAGAATGAGATGAGAAGGAGATGGAGGGACACAAAAATGAAAAGGGCTTTGCCCTTGGTATTTGGCCGACCTTAAGTAGAGGGAGAGAGGGAGAGCTTGTGGGTGAGAAAAGAGCCACTTGTCTCTCTCTCTGAGGCTCAAAACAATTAGAGATCAATTTGCAAATTAAAATTGCAATCAACACCCTACTCATTTCTAACCCTCTATTTCGATCATGATTGATAAAAAATAAAAGGCATTTTTCCAAAATTACATAATACATGATTTCGTACGAACGTACGAAATCGGTACAGTACATATACGTACATATATCTGTCTATACAGATAATTTTTATTCATCAAACTCAATCAATCTGTACAAAAATAATTTGATTCCTAGAATAAAAATAAAATAACAATAAAATAATTTTATTACCAGCTCGGAAGATTTCAGTAGCAATTTGATACAATACAGTTGTATACAGACTGATATATATATATATATATATATTATATATATATATATATATATATATATATATATATATATATAATGTTTATTAACAAAACTGGGTAATATCCACCAAAAATATTATAATTATGAAAATAATAATAAAATAATAATTTTTAATATCAGCTCGGGATATTACAGATATTTTCTCAAAAAAGCATTTTACAGGATTTTGTACAAGTGCACAAAACCGATACAATACATATATATACATACTTGTATATATATACAGATAATGATTATTTATTAAAACTAAGTAATTTCCATAAGAAATATTTTAATTTAAAAATAATAATAATACAAATATAATACTCGACCGGGATATTACAGTTCGCTTGTAGCCTTCTCGCGGTGGAAGATCGGCCCCGTCTTTTGTAACGAACTTGGCCAGGTGTCCATGTAATATCCTGAATTTTCAAAATAATTAAAGGTAAAGTTTTTCATTTGTTTTCATATGTTTTGCACGTGCAATTTAATATGTGTATTTAGCTTCAGAAATTATTATTATTGTCATGAATAAATATTTTCTTCTCTTTCAAAATTAAAGTTTATTATTAATTCTTAGGCCTAATAGTCTAATTCTAGCCCACCTAAGTTAATTAATTAATTAAGTAAAAGAGTCCAAGGATTTTAGCCCACCTAATTAGCCCATTAGTTAATTTTATTAATAATTAATACAACTTGTAGTGTAAACTTGATCAAGTAGCAATTAAATTAACGCTTAAATGAACAAACTAATTTGCAGTATTCATGGAGAGGCTTGGCATTGAGCATGCACGTGCAAATTGATTGAGAAGACTTGGCCGGCCTTGGTCTTTGGAGTGGGAGAGATGGAGAGAGTGGTGAGGTGGTTACTTGATAATGGGTAGTTCTTCTAACTCCCAAATGTATCCTAGCCCTTCATCTAAACTCATCTCAATCCTTCATCCACTCTTGAAATGTGTATAAATACCTCTCTCTTGTCTTCTTCATTATTTGCATTAGAATTTTTCAAAGAGTAAGAGAAAGGAAGAGACATTTGTGAGGAAAAGATTGACTGAGAAAAGATTTTGTGTGAGAAAAAGAAAGAGAAGTGTGTGTTCCCTTTCCTATTGGAGGCCGGCTAGCATCAAGAGGAGGAGAAGGCTCGGTTAGCACATCAAGGAGGAGAAGGCTCGGTTCGTGTGGCACAAACTAGGAGGAGAAGGGAGACGATCGCGCTTTCAAGGAGTTCTTTAGGAGTTTTTCTTGTTTCTTCAATAAGGTGGGTGATTTCTCAAACTTCTAATATAAATGCCATGCTAGGATTTTAATTTGTGAAAATATTAGAAACAAGTAGAAAATTGTCATATACTTGCTTGAAGAGACTAGTAAGAAAGAGAGGAAACTCTAGTTTATCTACATGAAAAAGTTAGTAAAATGAATTGTAATGTGTTAATTAGGAGTAGTCGTGGTGCTTTATTACTATATTTTTCATGCTAGAGTACATATAGATTTGATAAATCATGCTTGTATGAAAGTGTGCTTGTGAATGGATGGTAGAATGCAAATTAACACCCATGATTTGTAAAATGAATTGATTAGCATGGAAAAGTTACAATAATTGTTGAATTTTAATTGTATTATGAGAAAGTTTATATTCACTAGATTATCAATTATGTTATCTCTTGAACCATAAGACATGAGTGATTTTATTCAAAGATAAAATTAACTTAAGGGCTTTGATTTTTATTAAAGAATGAACAGAAATTGTACAAATATATTGTGAACAAATGGGGAACAAGAAGATAAAAAAGGTTCATCTAAAAAGGAATTTTTCAATGTAAAAAAAAGTGTATTAATATTCCACTTTTCAAAAGAAATAAGAGAAATAGTCTTCGATGTGATTAAAAATGAGAATTTTCGAAATCTAAGAAAATATAATATACTGTTTTTTAAAAAATTACATTCTGGAAAAAGATTTATATTTTTATAAGTACAAATTAATTGAGAAAAATTGGGTTTATTAAATAAAGAACTAGATACAGTACAGTCCAATACAAAAGTATTTAACCGAACCTTCATATCGGTTAGTCACTCAAGACCTACTAGTCTTTGAGTGCGTTTTGGGTATGTTACTGTATCTAGGCAGAGGTACTGGTCATGGGTTCGAGTCTTGCAGGAGACTCTACTTTTCTGAAAATTCGATTTTTAATCAAATACCGAAACCAGACCTTAAATACAAACTAAGTCCCTCTATATCGGATAGTCACTCTGGCCTCGGTTACTGTTCATGAGCGAGGGGTTTGGCCTTGGTTCGAATTTGTTTGTAAATTTTTGATTTTTTTTATCTTATTTTGATTTTTTGAGTATTTTAAGAGTATAAAAAATGAGGAAAAAATATTAGAATTCTTCTTAAATTACCTACACTTCATGAAAATTATTTCTACAATATTTGACTTATTACAATGAGAATTAGAAGTAATTTTGGGAAGAAAAACTTGATAAGTATTCTTAGATATGATTTTTTATTAATTAAAGAGAGGGAATATATTTTGAATGTAACGAATTTTTGTGTAGAGATTAAAAATGAGATTTTGATATGAAAAATTTGTGTAGTTAAATATGAAATTGTTGTCTAAATTATGCAATTGTGCATGGAAAATGGAATATAAAAAATCATGATGAAATGTGGAAACTTGTGAATATGAATACTCATTTTTGATGAACATGAAAAGAGATTGAAACTAGAGTTTTAGCTAAATCCTTACATCGGCATGAATGAAATTTTTGAAAGAGAAATGTGATAAATAAAGACCAAGATTGGGTTGTGATTAACAGTTGATGTTTAAGACTGGTGTAGAGGTAACGCTAACTCTAGGATATTAATTTTATTCATGATTCAATTATCTAAGGATTAGATACATAGTGAAGATGTGATGAAAGTAAGAGAAAAACACAAGTATGAGGACATCGGATCTACGGTATGAGAGTGTTCACAGGCTGTCTACATGATGCGTCATGTCATGACGTGAATTCATCTCCGGAATTATTATGGTCGTGGCAACGCTTGTGGGGTGTTTGGTGAATACATAGTGCCATTGTCCCATGACGGATGTGAACTGTCCATATGCTGTCTACATGATGCATCATGTCATGATGTGTGATTCCCCTCTAGACTGTCTGGATATGGGCTTGTAACTCATAAAACATCTATGATACTTACCGTAGTTACGGTAATAGTTTAAACTCATAGCGAGGGAATCAACCCTACAAGATAAAGAACGACTAAGGACTTGCCCTCGGACCTATGTAGTATGGGATGCATAGAATCCGAACAAGTGCGCATTAGTGTTATTAAATATAAATAACTACATTAAGGACTAAGTGCACATTCACATACGACATCAATAAGATAGTCCCCCTTAGCTTTGTTTGTGACAAGTGTGTGCTTTCCAAGTAAGAGAAATTGATGTATTATATCCTAGCGTCAGTTGTATGCAACTGACGTGCCCACAGTTTATATGCAGGATAAAATGAATGAAGGACTAAAGAAGGAATGTTGCTTAAAGAATTGTTTCTAAGTGTTATTTTATTCATGTAATATGTTGTAATTTGCTTCCGCTGTGTTGATGTAAACATTATTGTATAAATAGTTTTAAATTCCTTATAAAATTGTACGAAGTGAAGTGTAAAGATCCTGTGAAACTTTATATTCAGACTTATTTGGAATTCCAGGTGTTACAGTCCCCGCTATATGAGTTCTTCGATCTCCTCTTTGAAAGCCCGACAATCATTCGTGTCGTGGCCATGGTCCCTATGAAAGCGGCACCACTTATCCCTATTTCTTTTCTTGCCGGGGGTGTTCATTTTTAGGGGACCGCAGAGTATCCCTTCCTTATCCATCTCCATAAGAACTGTTGATATACTAGCATTGAGGGGGGGGGGGTAAATTTCTCAAAACGAGGAGTTAGGCGGTGCTGGCCATTGTTGTCCTTCTGGAATTTTTGGGACCCTTCTTCACTTGTATTTTTCGTTTGTTCTCGGAAGATGGTTCCTAAAGAATGGGGGGTTGAGAGCTTCTTCCACTCGGATGTACTTCTCGCTCCTAAGAAGGAGCTCTGAGAAGTCCCGAGGAGGCTTCTTGACAAGTGATGCCTTGAGGTCGGCGTTAGTGACGTTAGATTGGAAGGCAGCCGAGGCTACCGATTGGTTGAGGGAAGCAATAGACAGGGCTTCGGTAGTGAAACACTTAACATAGTCACTTAGCTGCTCGCCCTTCCTTTGATTGAGTAATAGCAAAGAGGTGCTCATCTTTTTTGTATGACGACTACTCACGAAATGAGTAAGGAAGAGCCCTTCGAACTGGTCGAAGGAGAAGATGGAGGTCGGGGCGAGTCGTGAGTACCATTCTCTCGTGGGCCCCTTCAGCGTGGCTGGGAAGGTTTTGCAAAGGAGCGCATCCGAAGCTTGGTAGATCATCATGAGAATTTTAAAACTCTCGATGTGGTCAGCGGGATCCAACTCTCCGTTGTATGACTCAAAGTGAGGGGGCTTAAAGTTTTCCTGAACCGGGGGTTCCATGATGGTCCGGGAGAACGAAGGCCTGCACGGGTGGAAATTCCTCGCCCGTTGTTCCTCTTCTATGTCAAGTCGGCCAAGGTGCCTCTCCATCTCGTGGTGACGAGGTAGACCGAGTCTTCCCTTTGGTCGTATCTTGCTGATCCCCGGGAGTCATCCTTATGTGGAAGGAGACTGGGAGTGCGACGGTGATATCTTGGGGCTGGTTGAGAACTGGGAGCCCGTTGATCATGGTTAGAAGCAACGTTGAGGGCCCGCAGAATGGCTTCTTGAAAGTCCTGGAATTCCGCTCTTGTGATAGGTGCCTCCCGATCTCGGCGGTCCCCTAGGGCGGACCGACCGGTCGGAGTGCGGCTCCACCTCTGACGGCACTGGGGTGACTCCCTCCATCTTTTGGGAGAGTTCGATCTTTTGCGGTCAGACCTGCGAAGGGATCGGGCTCTAGGGGACCAAATTGTAGGGCCCCTTTAGTGTTCACGACGGGGGATTCCGTCATGGGTCCATCTGTCATCCAGGAGGGTCCGAAGGTCTATCCCATGTTGCCGGTTGATAATAATGTGTCGGATATCCTTTAGCATTGGAGTCGTGTCATGGAGTCAGATGAAGGGGTTATGAATCGAGACATGGTCATGCTGAGGAGGTTGCCTTTGGCGACTTCGGCGGGAGAGTCCTGTGGTAGCCCCTTGAGGCCTTTGAGGAGACAGTTGGGGCTGAGGTTGCTGAGGAAGAGGATGTCCGGACTGCGGTTGCTGGACGGGTTGAGGGAGAGGCTGTCCAGGATGCGGCTGCTAGACTTGCTGGACGGGTTGAGGGCGGACCTCGTGGAGAGGAGGAGGAGAAGGAGCAGGAGTGGCTCTGTGGTTGGAGACCGTCGCCTTCCCCTTCTTTGGAGGCATAGCTTGAAACTACTTTCGCTGATGAAATATGGCTGGATTGCTTTCCGAGTTCCCACAGACGACGCCAATCTGTTGTTGCTGATTTTGGTGTGGGAGCAAACAAATGAATTTGTGGATTCTTCAAGAAAACGAATAAGCAAACCTATCGACTTTCATCGGTATTTGAATGGTTTCTTGTCACTGTCGTGAATCAGCAAAAAGTTCGATACATAGGGATGTATCCCGGCGACGAACCCTCCGATGCTTTTGTCAGTAATAAGGAAGATTATGAAAGAACTTTATGTGGAAAAAGATTGATTACCTTTCTTATGGTGGGGGAAAAGGGATATTTATAGTCACCTTTAGAGACAGTTTAGAGATAATCATTTATCCCCATATCCCGGTGTTTTTGAATAAGATATAGAGTTTAAATCGTTTCATGATAAGAGATTTGGTTTAAACCGTCTCTTAGAGATAACCATAAATTTGAATTATTCTTTAAATAACCTGGAATGGTTTGTAATGGGTTGTTACCCTCACCTAGTAGGACAGATCCGTTTATGGGTTATTGGGCTTTGAAGAAAGACCCAATCCCCATTTCAGACCTGTTTGTAGGTGAAATTACCGTTTCACCCCTGAGAGCTTTAAGATTCGTGCCCGATTTGAACAGTCCCAATTTAGTTATATTTTTAGCCATATCAGTTACCATGCTGAGGGTGTTGTCATTCTAATCCAACATAATCATGTACTTGTAAAGACGTACATGTTGTCATAGAAATAAATAAAAAATTTAAAAAAATAAAAAATAACTATAAAATATCCATACAAATTGAGGTCTCAGTATAAAATATCCATAAAATATTTAGGAATTTGTCATCATTTTTCATATACATTGATTTCGGTTTAAGAGTTAGAAGGTTAGGGTTAGAGTTAGGGCAAGGGTTATAGCTAGGGTTAGGGTAATAGTTAGAGCTAGGGGTAGGAAGGATTAGAGTTATAGTTAGGGTTAGAACCTAACAATATATTCACTTTTAATTATTTTATGAATTTTTAAATAATTATTAAAATTTTAAAATAATAGATTTCTTTGTTACTTCTTCACGTTCTACAAATTTAAAAGTGAGAAAAAAACATTATTTTTACAAAATGTCAAGAAAAATGTAAAATCTCTTAAATAAAAAATATATTTTAATCTAAATTTCTCAATCTCTACTATTTTAATGGAAGAGTTGGGGTTGTAAATAAACTAACCCTAATTTTGTAACTGAGCAAATCCGTGCAATATACGGTCAAACTAAATTCCCTAAACATATCCGTGTGATGCACCTTCAATCCCTACCAAAAAAAACAGCCACTTCATCTTCTCTATTGGAAAAAAAAAACCCTAAATCTAAAACCCCAACTCACCTTCTGTCTGTTCGAATCCTCTCTCCATCTGCATCGTCGATTCGTTGAATCCCGAACGCCGCCGCCATCGCCACAGCCGCTTCACCGTCGGGCCCCGTCGGGCCAACCGTGGTCGTCCAATCTCCAGCGTTGCGCCGCAACTTCGGGGTCCAGCGAAGGGTAGTCCTTTTCTCTTCTTCTTCTTTTCTTCTTGATTCATCTACCCATCTACCCAGTTGACAATTTTCCTTATTTTTAGTTCATTGTTGTTCAAATTTGGGGAAATTAAATGATTAGCAGCGAATTTTGGTTGAAAATTTTATTGGAGAAGCTTTGAATTTGACTTCACACTGAAGTGAGTGGTTTGCTTCTTTGTTGATTATGATAATTTTTTATTCTTTGCTTTGTGATTTTTTTTAAAAGGTAGAGAAGTTGACAGTTTTCCTTATTTTTGTTTCATAGGTGTTAAGATTAGGGAAAATCAGAAGCAAAGAAGAGAAATTTAGTTGAAAATTTAATTGGACAAGCTTTGAATTTGATTGATCAATAAGGTGAGTGGTTTGCTTCTTGGTTAATTATAATATTTTTTTATTCTTTGCTTTTGGTGATCTTTTTAGAAAGGAGGATGATAGAGTTTGTTTTTGTATGGCTAAACTCGAGATAAGGGATTACAAATTTATGAACGTATGTATATAACAAATTTAGCGATCAATAGTTATAAATTCAATTTATAGACAAACATTTAGTAATTGGAACAAATAGATAAAGATGTATATTTTTGTACCAATAATAATCTAAAATAATAAATTTAAATTTTCTGTTTTACTTATCAGAGTTAAAAAGATACCAGATACCTTTCTTAAACTAATATTTTTTTACAACATGCAATAGTTAATAACAATTTTTTTTTGAAGATTAAGTACTTATTCTAATTCATTAATTATAAATAGTCATCAGTTCTTTTATATTTAATCTCTACACACAGGATTATTGAAAATGTGCTATCAACACTCACCCAATAAGTGTATCAAGAGAACTAGCAACGGCCTTCAAAGCACCCATACTCTTTGTCTGAATTTGATATGCTGCAGAACCAATGAACAAGAAAGTAAAATCTTGAAATTGCTGTAGGATGTGTTTTCATGAAGAATGGAGGTTCATTTTAAGAGGGAGATGGGAAGAGGGACCAAACAAGTAAAGCAAACTATTTCCAATAGAAAATAAGACAAGTAAAGCACACTTTATGGGTCTGCTCTAAGGCTTCCTTCCTCTGTTGTCAAGGAAAGTAAGGACAAAGGGAATGGAAACAGAAATAAGCATTACAGAGTACATGCAGAAGTCCACTAATTGGTCAATTCAGTGAGTAGATGCTAAACCTTCGAAACAAGTCAAAAAGATAGAGGACAAGACATAGGTATCAAGAACAAAGAAGAGTTGAAAAACACATGGTCGTTGTTCTGTTACAAAGCCTTTATCTCAAATCCTTGGGTTCAAGTATGTGAATTTTATTTGTGAGATTTCAGTTCAAGAAGTTCTGAGCAAGATTTCATTATGCTTACTGTTCAACACTTCGAATATATAAAAGTTGGGTTTGGTACTGAAAAGCAGAAAGAATCACACAAAAGGAACTTCTTGCCTAAACCAAGTATGGTTCTAAATCTGAGTACATCATGCATGATATGGAATTACAGAAAGCAGGATGGTATAGGACAGACCAAAATATGAATTATAAGTATGTTCAAGTCAAATTCAATTCAGGAAACCCCAGCAGATGCTCCAATAGGCGCGTTAATAATAGAGTCTACAAAGGGTAGCCAACCTATAAATAGCGATTAACCCCGGAAACAATACGAACATCAATAAAACAGGCAAATGTTTAGGTGTGTTAATAAGAATCCGAGAGTGCCTGTTTGGAATGGGGACTCAGAAACATTTGCCAATTTTTTGAGATACTTCTGTGGAGAGTGACTAAGATTATTGGATATTTGATGAAGAATGATTTAAAGATTTAGATTATGTGTGGAAAGTCTGTGGTTAATATTGTCTGTTAATGACTCTATTTTGGAAAAATGTTTTAATTTTGAAAGTGTGTCATAGTGTGTCAAAGTGTTCTGCATATAAATAAGTAGTATAAAGTAGTTATGTTCACCTTATTATTTTATGTGTACCTGAACTACTGTAGTACCAAATTGTGAGGCGTGTGTTTGCGTATGATTATGAAGCAAAATTCTTGAATGGAGGCGGTAGGTGATTTGCAAAAAAACATTCAAAATTTGTAGTATGTCTGTCTCAGTACCATTTGGGAAACAATTCTATTATTGCATTCTTATTGAAGATAATATCTACTGAATGTTATGTAATTTAGTAGTCAACTTAGCTTGCACGCATATGTCATGTGACTAAAGTATAGTTTTGTGGGAGAAATTATCCTTGCACTTTTCCAAATCTTCAATTTGGAGAAATTATGATTTAGATTTAAATATTTAACTTCAATTACATTCTTCCTGTGCATATAAATAGTTATGTAGGGTTGTTCCTCTCTAAAATGCGCATATATGATACAATACAATTGTAATATACTACTTATTTATATGCAGAACACTTTGACTTGAAAAAAGTGTTCGGAGATTTTTTTTTTAATTGTTATGTGTCTGGACTTTTTGGTGTGTTCATTAAAACTTATATGGAATAGTTAGGATAATCAAGGTTCATCTTTAACAACTTTCTAATTAAAAAAAAAAATTATATCAAAGGAATCATCAAACATGTAAAATTTGATTGAGATTAATTTATGATTATATTATGCTATTAAAAATTTAATGGGAGATTAACTTTTCATTTGTGTGTAATTTTTAGGTGTATTACAGGAAAGGGTATTGAAAAGGATTTTCGAATAAGAACATAATTGAAAGGTAAATGTCGCTTTCGTGCTGGTTATTGTGAAATCAATATTTAGATTCAGAGTTAGTGTGATATGCTGATATAAATTTGTTTCGATGAAAGGATTATGGTTATGTTACTGCATTTTTTATATCATTTTATTTTTTTCAAGTAAGATTGCTTTTTCAAGTAACCTTTAAGTACACACTATTTCCTTCAAGGTAAATGGATAGCATATATCCAACGAACAATCAACAGGGCAATGATGTAGATATAATAGACGAACGAGAAATACAATGTCAACACGAAATGGGAAAATTGTTCCTAAAGTAGACTTGAAAAGCTACATTTAATATCAGTTCTGAAGATTTTTTCAAAGGTTGCAGAAAATTTGTGGTTCCTTAATTAACTTATAGGGAATCAAGCTATATGTATATATAAGATTGATTAGGAGGGGTTTAGATTGTATTAATTGCATATGGGAAGACAGTCAAGACACTAACATCTTTGCATGTTTTATGTTCTGAGCATTCACATAGTTTTGACATCCCCAAAATGTTATAGTATTTCGATATGTAAAGATTAACCAATTCTTAAATCTCTATTATTATAACCAGAGCAGCGGCAACTTCATGATCATGGTAGGTAACATGACTATCTTCTTCTTTTTTCTATGTATTGTTAGAAAATCATAGCAATCTGATTTTATAAACGTATTTTTGATTTATATGGATATTCAATATGCGCTCATTACCAAATATAGAATTGGACTAGTTTATATCAATTAAGTGTATATGTGGAAAGCATGAGAAAAATATAAAAATGTTTCTATGATTTCTATACTTCATAAGTTTATCGAATTAATTTTTAAAAATCCGAAATATTGAATTCAAATACGTTATACTAGATGGTCTATTTGGAGGTGGAATGGATATTTAGAAAAATAGTAAGATGGAAAGGTAAGAGGAATTATTCAAGTTGACTTGGCTTTTTGGAAATGAGATATCCTGTAATGTACATGTTTGAAATTGACAATTATAGAAAATGATGGAGGAGATGAATCTAAACTTCAAATATGTTATACTAGAAGTATAAGAATTTGGAGCTAATATTTTCAGACAATAAATCAATAATGCAAGTGTGAGAATGATGCATTACATGACCAAGTGGGAAATTTTTGTTAATAGCATGTTGTGTCTTTTTTTGAATATTTGATCGTTACCAATTTGCCTATTCATACCAATTTGCCTATTTATTTACCAATTTGCCTATTCATACTAATCTGGAAATGAATAGTAAGGTCCAATTTAGATACACTAATTTTATCTTCTGAAGTGCTTCGAGTGTAAACTTTCCCTTTTTTATTTCCTTGCAGAAGGATAAGGATGATGATTCAGACACCGAAGTAAGCTTCTTGCTTTTATGAGTTTTGCATGATCACTACTTTTCACTTAACTTTGAATCTTATATAAAATTCATCTTTCCACTTTCACAGGACGATGAGCATGATCAGGCCCATTGTACAAGATATAAGATATTGTAGACTAGGTTGAAAGATCCCATCATTATAGATTGAAAAGGTTTCTTTCGACTTCATATTTGACATTATTTATTTATTTATTTATTATTATTATTATTATTATTATTATTATTATTATTATTATTATTATTATTATTATCTTTACTACTATAATGGGAGAAGGCCTTAGTGTAATTTGTCCATCTACCAACCCGTGCAATGCACGTCCAACTAGAATCCCCAATATACCCAATATAAACTCATAAAACACCCGTATAAATCTCTTTCTCTCTCTCAAAAAAACAGGCCGCCTGTTCCTCTACCTCTTCCTCAAAACTCAAAACCCGCGCACCGACACCTGTCGTCACTTCACCAAGCCGCCAGTACAACGCGCCGCCGCTCTGCCACACCGTCACGACGCATGGAGCTGAGATTGACAGCGCTGCTCCGATTCCTGAAAAGGTTAGGGTTTGAATATTTCGGATTCGGACCAAATTTTAATTCAAAATTGAGTTGTGATTTTGGATAAGTTGTGCAAATTTTATTTCCTCAAATAAAAAAAAATTGGACAAAATTTTAATACAATAAGCGGACTAATTAATAACAATACTCAATTTTAGCATTTACAGACTTCCAAGCAAAGGAATGGTGCCAAAACCTTAACACCTTATCAAGATCAAATTAGATGCAAATCAGTTTGTTTTGTTTCGTTTTGTTGTTATAGCTGTGTTTCTTTTAATGATTTAATGCTATGGTGATATTATTAGTTTATGAGTATGGTGATTCATTTGTATGTGTGGTAGTTTGGATCTAATGTAATGAAAAAAAGTACTTAAAAGTTCCTTGGAATACTTACAGCCAGTCAATATACTCTTATATTTTGTATATTGTGTGGAATCTCTAATAAATTAGATTTGTTTGCAAGTATACTCTAATAAATTCAGATTTTTGAGAAAATGAGAGAAACCAAGAGAAGAAGGAGAAGGAGAGGAAGGCAAATAGGATGGGGCCGGCTCAAATCCGAGTATGAAGATTAATCCCAAACCAAATTCTTTAGAACTTTCACATGCTCAGTGTGCAGTAAGCTAAACAACAAAGGTTCTGTAGGCCAGGATTTTTTGGATCGTGTGGTGTTAGGGAAATTAATAAAAAAAAGACTCAAAAGACTTATATTTTGTGGGTTGAATTGATTAGAAGAACTAAAGATTCAGGAGGATGTCAGTACAGAACAATTGCATATGCGAAACTGAAACATTACGGAGAAAATATAACTCATAATTAGTGAGTCAGTTTGCAAGTATACCTAGAATGATATCAGTGAGTCAGTTTCTACTAGCACACAACTTTTGGAGTTGCTCATATATCTGTCATGTCTTATTCACAGGGAATGGAGCTATACCCTTACATTGGAAAAAATTTGACATTAAGGTTTTCACCAACTGTCGATTCGGAATGATGTCGTGGGCTGTTCTTGCTGTTACATATTGCATCAAACAGGTTCAGTATAACTTCTTTATATGCAAAATCTATTTCTAAAAAAAATGACTGGGTTCTCATTTATGATATGCATATTGTTTGCATGAACTGCTTGCATTATATACAGACATTATATACAGACATTTATGATATGCTTATTGTTTGCACGAACTGCTTGCATATGGTCGTATCTTCCCAAACTTTTGAAGAGTATATATATATATATATATATATATATATATATATATATATATATATATATATATATATATATATATATATACTTGCACTCATTCATGATTTATATTCTCTTTCAATTATGTATACATATTTCATCCTCTTAAATTCATTTCTTGAATTAAAAATTTCAGCTGTTTGATTTGCACGAACGGGTGGTTGCACGAGCAGGCTGCAGGAGTTGCCCGTACCCTCTTTACAACATATCGTGCATCCTTTTTCAGTGTTGAGTGATGGTAGGCTCATGACATTCTCTGAAATTAATTTATGTAATTTGGTTCATGGGTTTTGTTGATTAATCGTTTTTTTTTATAAAAAAAATTTATTTTTAAGCTTTTTGCCTGGTTTGGCATATAAAGTAAGGTGGCCCATTCGGAATTAACCAACTTAGCTTCAGTCCAAGTTCAGAGGCAATTCTATTAGGTTAATTAATATATATTTCATAGTATTTTTTTTTGCTATTGTGGTTTTCGTAATAGGCAGTGCATGCAATGCCCATCTATTGTTTTCTTTGGCCTACTTAGGCTTAGTGATTGTTTCTTCTTTTCACCATTTCATATCTTCATTGGTTTCTTCTTTTCACCATTTCATATCTTCATTGTTTAACTATTTTTGAAATTAGCTTCCAAAGATTTTTTATGGCTTAATTAGATTCATTGTCTAAATGAACAGCAGTAAAAACAACAAAAAAAGATTTAATCATATAGCACATATTAAACTGAGATAGTTTTATGAGGAATGGGGTTGGAGATTACAAACACATATTGAACTGAGATAGTTTTATGAGGAATGGGGTTGGAGTTTGAGGTTAGAGGTTTTATAGTATGTCCCATTGTTATAGCATGTTACAATAGAGAGTATGGTTACACAAATTTATCATGCTCCATTGTTATAGCAGGTTTTATAGCATGTTTCTTATCACTTCTCATTTGTAGGGGATGTATATTATGATACCCAGGAGGATTTGCCATTGGTTACTCCTATTAGTAGTGCCAGTGAATGTGGAAGTGATGATGGGTTTTATGATGATCCTTGCACACCTCCATTTTCTGGTCCTTACAAGAGGAGAAAGATAATGAAATCTTCTATTGAGATAAATGAAGTTCCCGAGGAAGCATGTTCTGATGTAGTGTTATATGTATATGAGCTACTTCACTACTAACTGTTGATAGCCGGGAATTCTGTTACTGATGTGGAAACAAGATTTTGTATTGAACGAGTTTTTCTTCCTTTTAGTGTTTATCACAGAGATTGGTGTGTATTTAGTGTTTGTTTGTTATTATTATTTATCTGTTATAATGTGCGTATTGAAGGTTGGTCTTATTGGTTATGTGTATGAATGGTTTGTGTAATGCACCAAATCCCCCCCCCCCCCCCACCCCCCACCCCCAGTTTGACTACATATTTATAGAAAAAGAAATTTGGCAACAGATTCTTTTCTTTGAGAAGTTGGCAACAGATTCTAACAAGTTCCCTTTCTAAAAATTTGGCAACAAATTCTTAACAAGCTCTTTTCTACGAAATTTGGCAACATATTATAACGAATTCATTTCTTAAAACTTTGGTAACAAATTTTTTATTCTTAAAAATTAGAAACAAGTTTCTTTTTTAAATTTGACAATAGATATTTTTAAATCTTTTTAACTACCCGTATTCTCTTAGTTGGCATAAGTCCCATAACAAATTGAACACCTTCATAACTATGAATGCTTCTTCAATAACACTGAAGGCAGTAGTATTGTTTTGTGTAATCTTTTGAATATCAAAAGGTTATCTGAATAAATCACGTTACTTTAGAGGGTTCTTAATTTTCTCCTTTCGTTCTATGTTCTTATTTCTAAGTGTGAAATGGATTGTTTGTGTTTAGGTTTGTGCTTTTCTGTTTAAACTTTTTTCTATGATGTGATAAAATTCAAAGTCTTTCTCTTTAGATTGCAAAATCATCACCTTATATTCTAATCAAAGACTATACCGAAGATGGCCGACTATATTTTTTGTATTCGTGCATCGCACGTGCATTATACTAGTAGGATGTTTAATGTGACTCTTCATGTCATCACATTGAGGACAAAGTTCTCGATAGAATTTTTAATGTGACTTATGTTGGTTTTTAGTTTCAAAAATAATAATAATTCACACTCCCCCCCCCCCCCCCCCCCCCCCCCCCCCCTGCCCAAAAAAAAAGGATAAGGGTTTTTTTTGTGAGAAAAACAAACGTATACGAGAGATTTCTGAAAAATAAAAAAAAGTCTAAATAATCAACTTAACCCGATATCGTCAATGACGGGTTAAGTTATAGAAAAATTTTGAAAAATCTTTAAATTTTTTTTGAATATTTCTTTTTTACTTGAAGGGGGAGGGATGTTTATCAATAGTGTGAAATTTTTTTTTATGGTTTTTTTAATCTCAAAGTTGCATTATTCCGACGGGGGAGGGATGTTCATCAATTCTATCTCACCTTCCAACACTAACCCTAACCCTAGCACTATTCCAAAGAATTAAAAAATACAAAAAATTAATTTATTAATCAATTTTTTATAAAAATTTTGGGTTAAAATAAAGTAAAAACAATTTAATTTTTTTAAAAATCAACAAATCAAACAAATAAAGAAACCAAATAACCAAAGCTAATATGTGAGGGTTAGGGTTAAGGGTAAGGGTCCGAGTAAGTGTTAGGGTTTTGGGCAGTGGCGGACTTAGGACTTTCATACACCGGGAGCGAAATCACAAAAGCTAAAAATTTATAAAAGTCTTTTAACATCTTTTACGGTCATATTACAAAAGCAATTAAACAAGCATTGTTATATTACAAAACTCCCTTACGCGACTTCATGTTTAGAAACCTTTTCATGATATCCTATTGTTTATTGACTTCAATGTCCTTTTCTCGACATATGAAATCAAACAATCACTAACCATTCATCTCCCATTTGGTTGCGAAGCGGAGTCTTAATAAGCTTCATAGCTGAAAATGCTCCTTCACAGGTCGTTGTTGCAACTGTAGAAATAATGCCAACTTTATAAGTAAATACACCAATGGATAAAGAATATGTCTTCTAGTCTCAACCATTTTTTGAGTCAAGTCATTAATCCAATCGGATAGAAAACTCAGCCGCATGTGTGAAATGCTCATGGTATGTATCTGTAACTACGTTTCCATTTATTTTCTTCGTATTCCTGAATTTTAATTTTCCAAACAAATCCTACTATTATTTTGAATCCGATTTCCTTCTTTTGAATATTTGATTATTAATTTCGTCTAGCCCAGGTTCCTAATCCAACCTATAATTGTTTCTATTTATTTTTTTCTGTAAACCCAACCCATTCTTATAATTATTATTTGACCAATTGATTTTGTTTATGAATAGCCCAAATCTTAATCCAAACCAACTCAGCCCATTCCTTGTTGGATCCTAACCCAAACCAGCAAACCTGTTAACCTAAACCCAAACCCACTAACCCAACTTTCCCAAATCTGCTAATTGCCCAGTCTCCAACTCCCTCTCACGTTTCCCCACTCTCTTTTACAACTGTCATCTCTTTAATTCCTCATAAATCTTTCCATATCCCCACTAATCTTAACTAAACCCCTTAATCCCCTCCTCAATCATCTCCTAATCCCAATTAATTAACCTAATACTAAATTAACCCCTTCATCTTCCACCTTCTCTTTCTCCTTCTGCCGCCCTCCATCCTGAGCACCCCCTCCCATCCTCGACCTCGGCTCCACTCACCCGGCCTCCGACGTCCCTCGCCACCAGCCCTCGCGACCACCTTCCCATCACCTCGACTGCACCCCTCGCCGTCAACACTGCCGCGCGCATCCCTTCCTTCTTCCTCGATGCCATCGTCATTGCTGCTCCTCCACTTTCCTCCCTGCACCATCCCACAACCACCACCTGAAGCCTCGACTACCTTGTCATCACCACCACGACCTCCAGTCGCCGGCGCTCCCCGCATCACCCTCGTCATCCACTGCACCTGCCATTGCCTCCTGCAACCATCATCCCGCACCACCTCCTTGACGCCGCAGTCCCACCACTACACCGCCATTGTCGCCTACATTCCTCTGCAGCACACTACAGACCACCGCTCAAAAACCACCACCTTGCTCCTTTCCTCACTGCTATCCTCCGACAGTAACTACCCCGATCGTTGTCGTTCTTGCCTTTCTCGCTGCCTGCGACCATCACGATCGTGCTGCTGTCGTTGCTTGGGTCGCGACTGTTCTCGCTGTTGTTTTTGCTCTCTCTTACTGTTCTCACTGTTGTTGCTACAGTTGCTTTTGCACGTGTTGCCACCGTCAGGATCTTCTGATATCATCTTCGTTCATATTCAGAATAATGATCTGAAAGACAAGTACCTTGTACACTCTTATTGTTCCGCATAAGCATTTTATTTGTTCTCCCGTAATTAGTATTTATATTTGGTTATCATACTTTGAACCCCATTACTTGAACCATTGTATTGTTCATACTTTGTGGTCTTCCCATGATTAAACCAGTCGATATATTGAATCAAATCAGCCCATTTGCCTCTTTGATTTGATGCCCATCAAAAGATCGTAAATATCAATTTGTATGTTTTTGCCCTATTGCTCTGAATGCAGCGAGTTACAGTTTAAATCAATTAGAATCTATTAAATAAGAATTGTATCCCTATGAGTCTAGTTTCTGGAACTTCTTACGGATTCTGATTACGAGTTCTAGGCTGCAAGTTATCACATTTTTGGTACTGTATGGTTTCTAATTTTCAGATTACTGATTTGAAGTACACTACCATGATTTATTGACCAAAACATTGTGTTAACAGTAAAATAAAGACTTGATATTTACCAGGTTTTTACTATACATGATTAGGAATCGATTTATAATTTTTACAAGATTTTTCAATGACTTTACAGTTAATTTATATATATAAGAACCTTGCACTGAGCTGCTACCTGAATAGTAGTCCAGTAAAGAACTGTCTGGTTAACCTAGCTATTGTATTTATAATGTATCGTGTGAATATTCGTTGGAACCGGCATGAAATCTATTTTCTGGAACCTCTGATGATTCCTGATTCTCTTTCCTACAGCAACAGGAAAGTGGATTTTTGTATAGCGACGTATTGCTGTCCAGAATTGTAACTTTATGTCCTTGATTGTAAATATATTTATTTCTTGCATTTAATTAATTGGACTTTCATATCATGTACTGCATAGCCTTGATACTCCTTGATCCTGTCCTGATACTCGTTCTCATTGTGCATGTTAATGTTTGATTATTGTAAAAGTATAACAAGTCAGGATAATAAGAGAAAGAATCTAGTTGTGGACAATATAGGAAAGTGTACTCGGAAGGAGGTCCGTGTTTCTCGTAATAGTGACTTTGAATATATTTACATGATATGATATGATTCTGAATACATGACATGATACGATATGATATGATATGATTACTTGATATGATATGAATCATGTTAGTGTCACTGAAAGACCCGAGTCACTAGAAGACCCGAGTATAAAAGATTGCATGATTCCTAGTTACAAGTTACATGTTACAAGTTTACATGATCTCGTTTACAAGTTACATGATTCATGTTTATAAGTTACAAGATTCCTGTTTACATGACATGTTTCCCGATTGGTTATATGTTGAGACTTGTTTTAGTTGTTACTTACATTACACTTGATCATACTGTATTACAATTACATTACCTGTTCTTATTGCCTTCCTTGTTATGCCTGCTTCTTGTTCCTATTTTGCTTGTTGCTACTTGTGGTCCGTGACTTGCTATAACGGACCTCCCCCCCCAACTCTAGATGTGAAGATTGCAGGTACTGAAGAGGGAATGACGGAAGTACTTGGTGAACAACTCCTCTAGAGAATGAAGTCAAATTTTCACCTGCGTTAATAATCTTGTTTCATACTTATCCTAGTTACTATTGTTGATATATTCATTTACATTGTATTCTGAGCTTTTTTCAGCCGAAGTTTATTTCTTTCCAGATGTTGGTTAGTTTGTGAGTCATTTCATGGATTATTCAGGTTTTTGTGATTATTCTTTCATGCGCGATTGTGGTTACATTTTATATTATTAGGATTATATTTGTACAGCTTATGGATGATGTGAGTTTGGATACTTATATCATTCGCTGGGCCTCAGTTACGTGCCTGTGTTCCCGTATAATGGGAAGCGGAGTGTGACAGTATCAAGTTGGAAACTCAATCAAATCAGTAGGAGAAAAATCATTAAGATAAAACTTTGCAAATTGAAGTAGCTCTACCATATCAAAAGCAGAGAATAAATGTTTTGGATCACGATGAGCAATGCACAAGACCAACTAGGTGTTCATTTCATCAAAGCGGTAATTCAACTCTTGAAGTTGTAAGTCGATCATAGTATAAAAAAATTCAACATGGTAATGATGAAGGTTTGTCAATTCCTCGGCTCGACGATGTGATCTCCCAAGGTCTACAAAAAATTCATCCATTTTAGGAGATGAAATTTCATTATTCCTGCAAAATGCACAAACTTCTGCTAAGAAAGATTCTCATTCGCTTTCCCTCAATTTCTGCAATTGCCTTTTTGTTACATTAACAAGATTTATCGAATTTAGAATGTCTTGGTCCCTTCTCTGTAATGCTTGAGACAACTCATTATTGATTCTCAATACAGTTCTCATCAAAAGCAACATGAATACAAATTCAAAATCAAATAACTTTAATAGCATATTTGCATCGCCATGTAACGACCCTCATCAATAGCTTGAAGTAGCTCAACTATTGAGGGAAATAAGTGAATTAAACTCAAAAGAGTATTAAAGTGAGATCCCCAACGTGTGTCTCCTGAGAATTTTAGTGTAGCATCTTGATTTAATTCTCGCCATGTTTAAATTCTCGAACAACTTATTCCAGTTACCAATCTTTTAAACTGTTTATCCCGAAGAATATCATGCATTTTGCTGAAGCTCCAACAATATTGAACAATTTTGTAATTAAAAAGTGAAGAATGTGGCAAGAGTCGTATGCATATGAACAACACCCACAAGTGCTAACTGTAATTGATGACCATAACAATGAACATAGATGGCAGATTGATTTTCTCTTATAATCAAGGTTTTGAGACCATTATACTCACCCTTCATGTTACTAGCTTCATCATAACCTTGTCCACGCAAACGTGAGATACTCAACCCATTGTTGACAAAAAGACTATCAATTGCCTCCTTTAGACATACAATAGTTGTTGAAGAAACATGTAACTGCTCCAAGAATCTGTTCAACGACACAATCTTGTTTATTCACATAACGAAGACATACAACCTTTTGTTCTTTAATGGATATGTCTCTAGATTCATCAACTAAAATAGAGAATAAATCACCTCTTAGATCGTGAAGGATAACATTTGTGATTTCAACTGCTATTGCTTTCACAATATCCTTTTGAATTTTTGGGGATATTAGCTTATTATTCTCTGGGGATTTTTTCATAACAACTTTTTTGACTTCCTCATTGTCTTCAGCATGAATCTCTAGAACTTCAAGAAAGTTTCCCGATTATCTGATTCATCGGATTCATCACGTCCTTGAAATGGAAATCCTCGATGCAAAAGCTATTTAATAACATTAATTGTAGCAAGTATACGTGCACGATACTCCATTCGCACTTCGTCGGATTGCTTTCCCAATTGAACATCTATATGTTGTTTTTGATTCATTAAATCAGACACTTCTTCATGCACATATTATGAATGCTTTTATGACATCTGATCTGCTCTATGAATTTGTGTCGCCTTTTTTCCAAATTGTGAGTCGTTCACCAACAAATTTATCACCGCCACTTTGAGAACCACTTTCCGGCTTGAATAAATAACAACATAAACAGATTGCAACCAAGTACTGTTAGGGTGTTCTTGAAACCAATTAAGAAGAAATTTTCATTTTTCATTGCCAAAATCCCTAGAAGGGAAAACATGAGACTTTGGCTGACACAGACCTTTTTTGTCAATAATGCCTTCGAACCATCTCTTTATCATTAGCATCAAAAGAATTAATATTTTTCATTTTTTCAAGATCAGATGCAAGTTCATCAATATTAAGCTTTGCACGAGGATGGGGAGGTCGAACACTTGAATCACCATCCTCCATTGGTTTTCTTTTAAAAAAAATTCCATAACTGTTTGAAAGTTCTACTCAAATTAAAATAGTATCAAACATCAACCTAATTAAAAAACTTTAATTTAGCTCTGCAAGTTCAGTCAACAACATCAAAAACAAATTTATAACCCCTTAATTATAAAAACTAGTAACTCGGACCTGAAACGAACCTAATTGATACGAAGATCACGACTTGAGTTGAAAGCTGAGAACATGATTTGCTTTGATTTCTCGATAATTAGATTCATCAAAAGACATGTCACAAGAAACTTTTCAAATTGAATCAAATGGAAACTGGTCTTGATATGTTGAGAGTTTTAGTCTACTCAATTAGGAGTTAGCTCTGATAATATCTCAGAAAGCAACTTCCTTCTTCTGTTCAACCAAAAAACCATCCATATTGGTCATCTTCCTTTACCCAAAAGAATACTTTTTAGCTTACTTTTTAACATATAATTAATGCCATACTTCCACCATCAGTGGAGTTTATCACTCTCACTTAGTCGACTAAACCAAATTCTAAATTCATCCTTCAAGATCTAATTAGGCCAGTGTCATACACACACTGCGTTAAATAAATAAATACGTATAAATCATGACATATTATCCAATAATTTAGTATGAAAACCTAATCTAAACGCCTAAAAATAAGCCATTTTTCTTTGTGGCAATTCATCAAACACTTGTCTTCCACTCCATTAAAGGTCAATATTTGTCAAACTTCCACTCCATTAAAGGTCAATATTTGTCAAACTTCCATTTTTTTATCCTTCAAGGAGATGATGATGGTTGGGTTGGGGGTAGGGACTCGGGATGGATTACAACATGAAAATTTACATTTTCAAAAGCCTACGTATATAACAAATTTTTTTCGGAGTTGTATATAAATCAATAAATATGAAAGCCAATAAGAAACCAAATCTAAAACATATCATGTAATGGCATGATGGAGTAGAATACTAAGAGGGTCTAGTTGAACTTACTTAAGAATTGGGTTTAATCTGAATCGGTAGAATTGGGAGAGTCTCGGAGAGAGAGAGAGAGAAGAAGAATCAGCGAGTGGAGAGGAGTCAGAGAGTTTGGTTTGGACTTTGGTACTTGAGTTTAAAATTGGATTTGAGTTGTGATTTAAATTGGGTTTGAGTATGAGTGGGCCAAATAGAAAATTTTAGGGTGGGCCAAGAAAATTTTAGAGCGGGTCAAAAAATTTAAATGGGCTACAAAAATTTCAAGGTGGGCCAAATATAGAAATTCTCAAAAAATTAGGGTGAGCGGCTGCTCACCCTTGTTGCTACCTGGGTCCGCCCTTGGTTATGGGTTCGACTTGGTAGGGAAAAATGCTTCCTATGCTGAAGATGATTTTGAACTAGGCCGGTGTTTGAAACAACCACCTAAGTTATAATAAGTAGTTATGTGAAAGAACAGCTTCAAGTTATATCAAATATAATAAAAAAACTCATGCTATTTTTAACAGAGCTTTTCGTTAGAATTTACATTATCCCAACAGAATTGTTCACCTCATTCCTAAGAGATGTCATCACATTTTGAAAATTAAAAAAAAAGCAAACAAAAATTTATTCACATTACTACATAAACAACCCACCCCTTTAACTAAATTTTTTTTATTATTATAAAAAACTCAAAATGAAAAGGGGGGGGGGGGGGGGTTATGGAAGGTTCAAGTCTTAAAATAATTCAACGTAACCCGTTATTGGCGATAACGGATTAATTAACCCGTTATCGCCAATAATGGGTTAGGTTGAATTATTTTCACAGAGCATCAGGCTAACTTAACTAGAAATTCAAATTCTCTGTGAAAATAATTAAACCTAATATGTTATTGGTGATAACGGGTTAAGTTTAGTTAACCCATTATCTCCAATAATGGATTATGTTGAATTATTTTCATAGAGCATCAGGCTAACTTAACCAGAAATTCAAATTCGTTATGAAAATAATTCCACCTAACCTGTTATTAGCGATAACAGGTTAAGTTCAGTTAACCCATTATCTCTAATAACCGGTCACTTTGAATTATTTTCACAAAGAATTAGGCTAACTTAACGAGAAATTCAAATTCTCTGTGAAAATAATTCAATGTAACCCATTATTGGTGATAACGGGTTAAGTTCATTTAACCCATTATCTCTAATAACGGGTTACTTTGAATTATTTCACAGAGCATCAGACTAACTTAACCCAAAATTCAAATTCTCTGTGAAAATAATTCAACGTAACCCGTTACCCTATCACCAATAACGGGTTAGGTTGAATTATTTTCACAAAGAATTTGAATCTCTGTAAAAAATTTCATCAGAAAATCAAAATCTCGAATAGAATTCTTCCACTAAACATATTATATGCGATAACGGGTTTATTTAACCTAAGTAGTTATTGCCAATAATGGGTTAGGTATAAGATGGAATTTGTATAGAATTTCATCCAAAATCAAGTCTCAAGTGTATTTTTTATACTTAACCCGCAAATCACGATAATGGCTTAAGTGTGTGCAACCAGTTGTTTCCAATAGCGGATTAAGTTATGTGCGAAAAAAAAAAAATTACAAATACACAGCAGCATACATCTGCATACATCGAGATCATGTGCACAAATTTTTTCAACTTGGGGGTTGTTTATGAAGTGGGTTTAGTTATTTGAAGTTTTTTGCTTACTTTTTATTTACAAATCGGAAACACAAAAACTGAACACCATAATTTGTACTTTCACACTCCAGGATCTTTCTTCAAATGAGTCACAACACAACAAAAAATCACAGGAAATTAAAACTTTTATTACATCAAATTGTTATTCAAATGTCCAATGATTGAACAATTACAATTAAATGGTACAACATGAATGTACAATAGAATTTGGACAATAACTTTCACTTGGATGCTTTTCCCAGCTAGAGTTTTCCTGCGCTTCCAAGCCGGCAATCCTGCACTGATAACTGTGGGCACGTCAGTTGAATACAACTGACGAAATGCTATATTCGGCTATCCTCTCTACGCCATAATATAACGATTCCAACCTCAACAACCACAAATATTTGATGTGTCACGCCCCGCTTCCCAAAAGAGAATACGGAATACAGATACACGACAAAAGCCCAGCGAATAATTTTTATTATCCATAAGCTGTTCAAGAATCTTTATAACATTTCACAAGAATAATCAGAGTCGGAAGCAAAAGAATCAACCAAGTATGCATAATCGAATCAAATGGATCAATAGAAATTTACTTGAAACCAAATATATTAATCTCAAATAATTCAGATCTGAATAAGTCAAAATCCTGGATCACATTGCCCAAATACAAATAAATCCAAGTACAAGATACAATTGTTCAAATAGCCACAGAAAATAATAATAATAGCAGAAAAATCATGATAGCAAAACTCCAGCATCAAGTATCTTATCTCGCCTATACCATCTGGCAACTGATCTCCAAAATTTGCAATTTAACAATTGCAGGAATAGGAAAAAGAAAACAAACTTCCATCAATGCAAGTTACAGGCCGCTTGTAGTGCAGGATACAAGTACATGGGGAAAACTAATTAATAACATGGAATATACATGATAACAAAATAGAATATTAGCATGGCAAGATGAACAAGTACAAGTGGCATGTATCAAGTGTCAAGTGAACAAGTATCATGTAAAAAAATAACAAGTATCAAGAATCAAGTATCACGAAATCAAGTAACAAGTGTCAAGTAGTCAAGTACAAGTATCAAGTAGCAAGTGTCAAGTGATCATGTTCAAGTCTTGTATTATTACTATCTAGGTAGCACTTCATGCATCCATACTTTTACTACATGGTTGCTACAGTCAATGCAATTTTGATTTAGATTTCATAGTGGATCATATAGGACAGTGTACTCAGGGACAAGCCTCAAGAGTGAAGTATTAAGCCTCAAGTATCAAGTATCAAGCCAAGTGAAATATCAAGCCTCAAGTAGTGAAATATCAAGCCTCAAGTATCAAGTATCAAGCCAAGTCTCAAGTATCAAGTAATCAAGCCTCAAGTACCACATAGGATCAATAGATCCTCTTCCGAGTACATGTTTCTGTATTTTCTACTATTAGATCTTTCCCTTTAACCTCGGCTTGGTTAATTATTATTAGTATCAAACAAGCATGTATGTGTCACGAAACAGGACAAGTATAACATGGTATAATCAAGTAACAAGTTCAAGTTGCAAGATAAACACGTACGGGTGAAAGATAACACACAAAACAATAAAATAACCAAATTTCTAGTTCAGGACAGCAAGACCAAATTGCAGTAAGACTGAGATTTCCGTTGCTACAAGCATACAAACCTGAATCTGTCGAAAGGTCTAGTAAATAGAATCCCGGAAAAATCCAACGACATATATAAGTTATATAGTATTTCACAAAAACATAACTTAAAACTGAATTGAAACCAGAAAACACGTTCAGTCAGAAATCAGAAGATTGTATTCAAAGTCAGGAAAACAGCATGAAAACTCTTTAATTAAGTCCACAAAAAATCTGGGGTATTCCTCTATATGTGTACTATCAGAATATAAAGTTTTAGAATTTTCCAATATAATTAATTTAGTCAATGAAAACTAGAAAACATCAAAATGTAGTAGTTTTGTAAATCTGGATTTGTAAACACTGCAGTAAGAAAACAATCCACAAACCATAAATCGAAATCCAAATCCGCCAAAAGGGTGATAAAATAGATACAGGAGGCTAACTTTTATATTCAGAAATATTTTAGAAACAACAAGTAGAATTCAGACGAAAATCAAGTTCTTTACTGAACAGTAGTAAAAATCTGCTAGAATAGTAGTTGTTCGAAAGCATAGAACGGTTCGTAAAACTCATCAAATAAATCCATAAAAATTCTGGGTAAACCCCAATCTAGTCTAGAAGTACTGTGCAAAATTTCAGATCAAAATAATAATTTTATCACCAAAATAAAAATAGATTACTCTTCAGAATTCATAGAAAACAAAATCTGGGAATCTTTCGACACCACTATAGTAAAATAGACATAACTCACAAACCAAAAATCGAAACTGAGATCCGTCATAAGGGTGAAAAATAGACATAATTCTCTACAAATCATGTTCACCAAAATATTTTCAAATGCCGACCTTAATAGAATCTAAAATACTGATCAAAACGGGAAAACCAGCAAAACTGAAAATATCTTCATGCACAAAACCAACTAGTTCACATAGAACTCATCCAAAACACAAACAAATACGAGATAGAGTATACTAGATGTCCAAGCAACATGATATAGGATATTTCACAACTACACAACAAGTCTACCACGAATAATACAACGAGCACAAGATAATATATAAATAACACGCACATATGCAACAAGATGTAGTCAATCCTAGGTTATATCATGTCATGTATATCGTGAGGCAACTATGTTTAAATCATCACTATAGAGACAATATCAACAAGGAGATTCACACACAAATTGTCTCTAGAACCCAACTACATTACAAGCGGTATTTAGTACTTGTATTTGCAAATGAATTTAACCCAAGTTACTTGTCTGAGAGACGACAAAACCGACGAAGCAAAAGCAAGAATAACGAGAACGGATTCCCGGGAACAACACAAACACAATGAACGGATCATGAACCAATCATGAACAAGATGAAGACGATTGAGATCACAAACACAATCGGACAGCTGAGATCAAAGATCAAGATCAAGATGATCGGATCAGATCGGACAGCCAGATTTTTCTGATGATGAAGATAATAATGAAGATCAAGATCGATCGATCAAATGGCTGCGAGTAGCTCATAGTTGCTTGTAGTTGCCAATATAGACAACATTGTTCACTATTTTGAAGTGGAAATTGTATTGGATGTGGGGTAGTATTATTGACCATTTTGGGATGAAACCCATGCCCAAAGTGTGCTTATACTTGCTGTCTACCTTGAGTAGAAGCATGGGAGCACCCGATCGCGATTCTTCAAAGAAGCGGGATAGGGAATGACTCCATTTTGGCAAAAATGCCAAATGTGTGCTTGCTGTTTGAATTTCTAAATTGTCATTTTTAGGGCTCTTAGAACCCCTTTTTGTGAATTCATGGGTTAGGACTTACTCCTAGTGTAGTGTACCTTGTTGGGATACATCAGTTGAGTATTGAGACTCTAGGACTAAGTCTTGTTGACAAATCTAGACGGATAGAATAGGACCCGTGTCGCATCGAATGCGTTGGAGGAGACGACTCGGGTGCCGACATACTTGACGTGCATGGATGGATTCTATGGTTGTGTTTGGAGCTACCACTTATCGAGGACCATGGAGCGTTAAGTTTAGCAGGAGCTACTTGTTGGCCGGGTCGAGGTTGCAATCGAACTCCAAGCGTAGATGGCGGTTGCGCCAATCGACAGGGTCGATTCGTCGTTGGTTCATGCCAAGTGTAGGTCGAGGCTGACCAACCCTTGGACCGGACTTGAGGGCTAGTTGAGTCCTACTGTGGGATGGGTTAAGATCCATTAATGATAAAAGGTAACTAACTAGAAAGAGTCTACAAGTAGAACTTAATTAGTTGTTCATAGTAAGCCAAGTTGATTACCAAGTTAGGGATTGGATATGGTAGATAGATCACCTAACAAAGGGAATAGGTAATATGAGATAGTTCTAGGCTCGCCTAGAGGTCCATACTTCTAATAAGAAAATGAAAGATAATTAGAGTTTGGCTAGAGTCCTGGATTTTTGGAATTGATTGATAAAATAAATGTTAGTAATCATGTGATTAGTCTGGTCTTTAATCTTGGAGTGGGGTAGCTGTGATACTTTGGTTGGACCAGATCAAGTCTTGGTTGAATGTAAGGATAGACACTAGTGAGGGTTCGTTTAATGTGGACAGGGACCCCGAGCTGCCCTGGGAAGAGGAAACTCTGTGGGGGCTCCGCTATTTCGGCATGGATGCCTTTATGTCTGTAACAACCTTTGAGGAGGCTTGGAATGTTGATGTCGTCTCGACTACAAGTTCTGTTCTAATGTAAGGACGAGTGCAGTGGAGTTGGGAAAACCCTCTATCCATCAGGTCCTTTGTTGATCAATGCGGGCAGGAGGTTTAGAGAAAAACCCGGTGAGCGAGACTCTACGAGAAAGGCTCTAAGTCCTTCGGCAGGGAGCCTTGGTGTTCGTATATCAGCTTTTGGTGAGGTCTGGGGAGACGTAGATATAACAACATACCATGGGTACAGTCATGAAGGAGTAAGCCTGCGACTGTAACCCCAGCCATGAAGGAGTATGCCTGCGGCTGAGATGCCGGGCATAGTGGATAAAACATAAGGTATTGGACACCACTAATGACAGCAGCGACTGGAGTAAGCGGACGACTGCAACCTCACCATCACTGGAAGCAGAAATAGGAGAGTGCACAAGGGTAGGATGCATAGCGGGGGATCGAGCTCCATCAAACTGAAGAACGTTGTTTGGTTGGAGGATGTGTAGTATGGGATGCATATCTTTCAACCAAGCGTGCATTAGCTTTAGGAGCATGTGTGCATAGTGTATGCATTAGATTAGGCCATGGCATACACCGACACTTGTTTGACATCACCTTTTTCTTCGCCTCAAATATTATTTGTGGTTGTTGAGGTTGGAGTCGTTATATTATGGTGTATAGAGGATCGCTGAATATAGCATTTTGTCAGTTGTAATCAACTGACATACCCACAGTTATCAGTGCAGGATTGCCGACTTGGGAGCGCGGGAAAACTCTAGAAGGGGAAAGCATCCGAGTGAAAGTTACTGCCCAAATTTTATTGTACATTCTTGTTGTAACAGTTAATTTGTAATTGTTGTAATCATTGGACATTGTAATAAAAATTTGATGTAATAAATGTTTTTAATTTCCTGTGACTTTTGTTGTGTTGTGACTCATTTGAAGAAAGATCCTGCAGTGTGTCACGAGTTCCTATGTTAGGAATTGGGGGCGCGACAGAGTTGCACATATTTTGCATTCTTTCTCCATTTTCTGTGTATACTGAAGCTACAAAAGAAAAGAAAGAGTGAATGAACTTTCAAAATTACTAAGAAATAGAAGAAAAACACAATGGCAAATAATTGCAGTAATAATGATAGGAGAGAGGCTCAGGACCCTAACCCTACCCATGCCCTAACCCGTAACCCTGACATTGACAGAATAACTTTTACAGAAATTTTATGAAGAGGTTGATTTATAGAATTTTCTTAATCAAAAGTGACAAGGTTACCATGCTGAGAGTGTTTTCATTCTGATCCAACATAATCATGCACATGTTAAGGACATACATGTTGTCATTGAAATAAATAAAAATTTAAAAAAATCGAAAATAACTATGAAATATCCTTACAAATTGAGGTCTCCATATAAAACATCCATAAAAAAAAAGAACTTTATCATCATTCTCCAGATACATTGATTTCAGTTTAAGAGGTAGAGGATTAGGGTTAGGGTTAGGATTAGGGTTAGGCTAGAGTTATAGCTAGGGTTAAAGCTAGGGGTAGGGTTAGAGGGTTAGAGTTATAGTGAGGGTTAGAACCTAATAATATATTCACTTTTAATTATTTTATGTATTTTTATATAATTATCACTTTTTTTAAAGTAATAGATTTCTTTATTACTGCTTCATGTTCTTTGAATTTGAAAATGGAAAAAAAAACTTTATATTTACAAAATGTATACAATAAAAAAAATCTAAAATCACTTTAATGAAAAATTATTTTAATCTAAAGTTCTCAATAGGATGTTTAATGTGACTCTTCATGTCATCGCATTGAGGAAGTTCTCAATAGGATGTTTAATGTGGCTTATGTTGGTCCCCCCCCCCCCCCCCCCCACCAAAAAAAAAAAATTCAAAAACCGAAAAACGGTACAAAATATCCAGGTGACAAAAACAAGTACATATGAGAGATTTCTGAAAAATCTAAAAAGGTAACCTAACATGTTATCGCCAATGATGTAACACCCCGCAAAATTGTGTTATGATTATTTTGCTCCACATGTGTTACACACGTATTTTGTACCGTTACGTGCAATATCCATAACATTATTAATATAAATATTTTACGTATTTTGTATTTCGATTGTTATAAACATTTTTCGTTCTCTCAAACTTATTTTGTAAATGAATATTTATTCGTATGTGCCTTACACGTATTGTTCTTGTATTTGCACGTATTAATAATCAAATCTTTTGAGTTATGCAAATATTTTTCTAGTTACAAAGTACAAATGTATGGCCAATTTTTTTTTAATGAAACTAACTTAGCTTAAATTCATAATAGATTTGGTAACATATTCAATCATAGTAATTAGAATTTATAATTTTTGGTGTGTATTTTATGTGCACACAAAAACACACAACTCAAGCCCGTGCACGCCTGCACTTTTTGGCTGGCCAAATTGATTGGAGGGAAAAGAAGAATTTTTTAATTGGGGTCGAGAGTTGTGGGTAGTTTTAGAAACCTCCCCATCACTTTCTCCCTTTAAAAAGTCTCCCAACTGGCCAATGGAGAAGTTTCCATTTCATTTTGTTTACAGAATCATACACTTTTGGGCATTAGACCTCTAGTCTTTGGAGGAGGAGGCTTGGAGATTTCCTAGGAGTTTCTATTGCAAGTTGAATCAATAGGTGGGTGTATCTACTATTTTCTAAAGCCTTGTAGATTATGCATGCTTAGATGTAAATATATTTATATGATGAATAAATTCTTATATGAAATATAAATGTGTAGGGATATTCTTAAGATTGTGTCTAAATTTAGGAGGAATTTCATCTTTAATAACATGTATCATAGTAAGTAGATTACATGCTTGTGCAAATGTTATAGATGATTGTTTTTCTATTTTTATTATATGAACATTATCCATGTGATCCTATTTGTTGCTATGAAATTAACTTTTGAATGTGACAAATTTATGCATGTAATTGTGTGTTAAACTTCCATATTGATTCTAAGTAGATTGAGATAAACACAAATTTATGTCGAAATATACTAAATTAAATATTTTCCCTTATGGAATTTTATTAGAATTCGTAATATAGTGTATAGAAGTTGTGAGAATGATTGTAGCATTGTATTATGGCTTAATTTTTATCTTGAGATGTGAAACAGAGAGGTTTGCTTTCAAGTAATTTGAATTACAGTCATAAACAGTTTAAGAGGCTTGAGAGCCTGGCTAGTGCGTGTAGATTTCGGCGCTCTACAGTGCACAAGGTCACAGATTTGAGTCCTTGGGGCTCTTATTTTCTTTTTAAAATCTTTATAAAATATTCAAAATAGTAATCAGAAACATATAGGAAATTGTGTGTAGAGTTTTATACCTATAATGAGTTTGACTTTCTGGTTGCTGGGTGTATTCTTAAGGTCACAGGTTTGACTACAGTGAAGTTTGGGCAAACCTGAGTCGGGGGCTCTATATAGTCGGGCGGTTGTATTCTGGGATTATAGTTACAGTCGGACGGATGTATTCCAGGATTGGGCTGTACATGGTCAGGCGGATGTATTCCGGGACTATGGTTACAGTCCGGCGGATGTATTTTGGGGCTGTGATTTTTATGTGAGATGAGTCTCAATTATATTCGGGACTATGAATAATTGGGTGAATGTACTCCAGGATTATGAATGGAGGTATGGGAACCTAATAATGGACTTGAAGATGAAATCTAATAATGGAATCTAATAATGGTGAAAGTGACTTGAAGACTTATGGACATACTAGCTGCACTAATTTCTATATGTTGTGTCAGTAACTAGTTGTACTATATGTCATGTGTGTTTACTTTATGTACTTTTATTTTCGCATTAGAGTTGGTCATGTAATCATTCCTGTAACGCTTCACCCCAGTTGGTATCAGAGCAAGGTTTTTAAGTAAGTAACTCTTACCTAGACTTCTCAAAAGATTTAATACAATTTAATGATGGAACAGCGGTGATTCTCAGGAACACGGATTGGTGTGCGTATCGATCATAAAAGCTTAAACGATTTAATACGTGATCTAACCCTTTATAGCGGAATCTAGGGTTCACGAATTATACCTGCGATGAGAAGAAGACAATAGTTTCTAGCAACCTCGAGTCGTCTGCGACCCCAAGATCTCTGCACGTATTCCTTCCTCGGGTTGGACGTCGTGTGGGCGACGGTCTACCAACCTTTCTTCTCCTTGGCTGACCTCTCTTTCTCTCCTTACGTGAATCACGAATTTAGAGAAAACTTCTTATCTCTGATAATGATGATGACGGCCAGAGAATAGAAGATATATAAGGCTACGGCAGGGACCATGAGAAGAAATTAGGGTTAGGTCTCCTAACGAATCTGGGTATCCCGTGTTCAGCCCGAACACACAACCCAGGCCCATTAACAATAGCTCGGTCCACTAAGGAGCTATTGTTGCACTACCTTCCTAATCCCAAATTATATTTATGGGCTCCTTTTATTATATGCTCGTTGAGCTCCCCATGTTAAGATATCGAATGTCTGTCGATCAAATTAAGTTACTGACAACTATATTGATCAACAACTTTTATCCTTAAGTAGTACCACTCAACTTTATTTGTCATGTCGGATGTAATCCACCTGCAGGGTTTACATGACAATCCTTATGAGCTCCTTAAGGGGACATCATCAACCCGACGTATCGGGACATGGATTCCTTTTACAATCAACAGCCCATCATACATACAATGCTATTACCCAATTCATAGAGGTTGTTGATTCATAATGAATCTCACTCTTTTATGAGTCAAAGTAATGCACACTGCATATACATGTCTGTTATTATATCTGGATTAAGAGCATAAGCATCCATAATAACAGAGGTGTTTGTTCTCTTTTGTAGTCAGTACAAAGAGAACAACCTCAAGTGGTCATGTTCAATACACACAAAGTGTACTAGTGTAAACCTATAGTCAAGATAGACTAATACCAGATTACACTACAACATTTCCAATGGATTATCCAAGTCCGTCTAGGTTGTGAACTATTTATATATTCCATAGGGAACTGATAATATGATCTTCTGTGTGTCACCTCACACCATATTATCAACCTTATAGAATATCAGATACTTGCATTAATATTATAATAAACACAATATGCAAACATGTGCCTATATGATTCTCATTCAAAAAAATAAGGAAATAAGTTAATACAAAAGTGATGCTTTCAGTATATAACCCTAACATTTAAGTAGTCTAAAAAATTAACTAGACAAATGAAATAGAAAATATGACAAAAATAAAATTTAAATTGACAAAAATTTCACACATCCTATAGAAAATATTATAGAGTAGGAAGTATAAAATTTTATTTGGAAACTTGCCCTAATCTGCAAATATTTTGGAGACTAACCCATTTTTGCAAAATGCCACATGAAAATGAAAACTCAAATAAATAAATAAATAAATAAATAAATATATATATATATATATATATATATATATATATATATATATATATATATATATATATATATATATATATACTAGATTTGCCCGTGGGCACGTGCCTACGGCACGTCTACAGGAAAAAACCATGTAAACAGTAAAACAACAATTATGTAGTTCAAGTTTGAATAGTATGATAATAATTAGTTGTAAATAAAAGTCTAAGTTTCTATTAGTATATGTTGAAAAATAATTCTAAATGAGGGTGTAAAATTCAACTTTTTAGAACTTGTAAGTGTGGAAAACGATAAAATTTAACTGTTGAAGAGATATTTGCTCAATAAAAAAAGCATAAAAATTCTGAATATTTGACAAACCTGAAATCTTAAAATCTAAATTTCTAAATAAATAAAGAAAGAATGGGAGAGAGAGAGGGAGAAAGAGAAAGATAGAAATATGAAAAAGTGAAGAGAGAAGAGAGAGATAGTAATAAAGTAATAAGTTTTTTAGTTTTGGGGGGGGAAATTTAATTTTGGGGTTTGAAATTTTCAGCGGGAAAATATGTTTTGTAAGAATCAATCTAGGCCATTGATTTTAGGAGAGATTGAATGAGAGCCACTTGATAGCTTTCTTTGTAATTTATTATATAGATATATATATATATATATATATATATATAATAAAACACAAAGAAAGCTATCAAGTGGCTCTCCTTCAATCTCCCCCAAAATCAATGACCCAGATCTAACCTCACAAAACATATCCCCCCCCCCCACCCCCACCCCCCCCAAAAGTTTCCGTCCAAAACTCAAATTCAAATCCCCCATTCAAAACAACTCCTTTATTTATTTAATTCTCTCTCTCTCTCTTTCTTCTATTCAAAAAATTAAGAAAATAAAAATTTTAAAATTTTCAAAAACAAAAAAAACCAAAAAATTTAAAATTTTGAAAACTTTAAAAAAAATTCAAAAAAATCAAAAAATTATAAAGAATTAAAAAAAAATTGTAAAATTTAAAAAAGTTTATTTTTTTTTAAATGTTGGAAATTTTAGAAATTTTGAAAATTTTGAAAATAAAAAAAAATTAAAAATTAAAAGAAAAATCAAAAAATCAAAAAAAAAAAATCACAAAATTTAAAATTTTGGAAATTTGAAAAATTTTGAAATTTGGAAATCTCAAAGCAAATCCAAATCCAAATCCAATGTCGAACCCCAACCAAGTGGTCGTCGCTGATATCTGATTCCGTATCGGTGACTCCCCTCTACCAAATCAAGCGCGAATATCAAGCAACTCTGTATCAGCGACTCCCCTCCACCGAATCGAGAGCCTCTATATGCAATGCGACGACTCTAATTTCATCTCATGAACCGAATTCTCATTCTAATTTTTTTTTGTTTGTGCAGGGAATTACTCAGTTTTTTACAGACTCGTATTTTGTGTGTGCATGGGATTAAAGTTCAGAGATGTATGATTATTTTATTTTGTATTTAGACATACTCATAGTGGTTGTGAGATTAGAGTAAGCTCTATAAAACTCTATGCAGTGTTTGATAGAGTAATGTCCTTGCATAACTATTACAAGCATCTAAAAGTAATGCTGAAGTTAAAAAAAAACTCTATGCAGTGTTTCTAACAAACTATATACATTCCAGGTAATTTCAAGTTAATGATCAAGAAGGCGATGGTTGAGCTTAAAGGTAGATATACTGTTTTCTCATATAATATGTTTGCTACTTCAATTAATTTGCTGGACGTCCAAAACTATTTTATATAATCAAACCAGGTGCACCATTCAGAAGACGTGCCGTAGGCACGTGTCAACGGGCAAACCTAGTGTATGCAAAATGCCACATGGCGGAGGAATTGGAACTTGTCTAAATGCTATGAGTTAATTAGAGATTTAGCCTATTTTTTGAAACTATTTGTTGATAAGAACTCCATACAGTCTCACAACTTCCTGTATGTAATTCTAGGCCAGGCTCTGTGTGGATTGACCCACTCTAAAAGGGATGATGTGGACACTCTTCGTCAAACGGTCTACAATTACCTAAATAGCATTGTGGCCCTTGGGACTTCTTGGGAACGCCGTCACAAAATCCATAGTAATGTTCTCCCATTTCCACTCCAGGATTGGAAGAGCTTGCAATAGTCCATTGGTCCTCAAATGCTCTGTGTTCACTTGCAGACAAATCAAACACGGAGACACAAATCTCACCACTGATCTATTCATACCGTGCCACCAAAAGTTCTACTTCAGATATCTGTACATCTTTGTGCATCCATGGTGATTAGAATAGGGTGAGCAATGGGCTTTCGCAAGTAGCTTCTATCTGACTTTCCCCTGTGGTACACACAATCTAGCTCCAAAATGAAGTGAACCGTCTTCATGGATAATCAAGTTAGTTCTTGGGCTTGCTTCTACTTCGCTTTGAAATTTCTGTAACTGCTGATAACCTGCTTGGGCTTCCTTGATATGTTCTACCAATGAAGACTGCAACTACAACATCATACACTATTGTGCTGTACCAGGAAAAATCACAACCAATTTCATTCTTTTCATATCCTCCAATATTTCCTTGTGCTCGGTGAGGAACATGGCGGGTCTCCTGCTCAGGGCATCAGGTTCCAAGTTCACTTTTCCCGGGTGGTAGTGCAAGTTGATGTCATAATCAGCCATTAGCTCTAACCATCATCTCTACTTCATGTTCAGCTCCTTCTGTGTGAATACATATTTGAGACTCTTGTGATCTGTGTAAATCTCAACTTTATCCCCAAGCAAATAGTGCCTCTATAACTTCAAGGCAATGATTACGGCTGCAAGTTCAAGATCAAAGAAAAAGAATGAAGGTTATGCAAGATATATGCACAAATAATTGTACAAGAAGGGACAAATAGTACAGGAATTGAATACAAATAATAAAGTAATTGTGAAATACCTGCAACCACGGCAACGACCATCCCTGCTTCTTCTACAGTCAGGTTATAGGCCTGACCACGGCCTCTAGTCTGACCTCCTCTAAAAGATGTTCTCCTCTGATCGAAAACTTACCTCTGCGGTGGGAATGGCGGTCCATCCCGACCTTAAGCTGGTGCCCCCCGTCGAGCAACTCCAGTTGGTGCATGGAACTTATTCCTTGGACAATCTTAGAGAAATCCTGAACAAACTTATGATAATAACCTGTCAATCCAAGAAAACTTCGCATTTCTGATGCTGACTTCGGTACCGGCCAATCCTTGACTACAGTAATCTTCAATGGATCGACTGAAACTTCATCACCCGAGATAATATGGTCCAAAAATGCAACCCGATCTAGCCAAAACTCACACTTATTGAGCTTCCCATATAGCTGATTCTCCCTTAAAGTCTGCAAGACCGCTTTCAAAGGCTCTGCATGAACTTCCCGGTTTCGAGAATATACCTGGATGTCGTCGATGAACACTACCACAAATCTAAAAATGGCGAGAATACCTTGTTCATCAGACTCATGAAAATGGTCGGTGCATTAGTAACTCCAAATGGCATTACCAAGAATTCGTAATGTCCATCGTGCGAAATACCGTCTTCTGAATATCCTCGGTCTTCAATTTAACCAAATGGTAACTAGAACAAAGGTCCAACTTCAAGAAAACGGATGCACCTCCAAGCTGATCAAACAAGTCATCAATCCATGGCAGTGGGTATCGGTTCTTCACAGTGACATTATTCGGTTCCCGATAATCGATGCAAAGTCTGCGACTCCCATACTTCTTATTGACGAACAAAACTGAGGTTCCCCAAGGTGAAAGACATGGCCTGATAAAACCCTTATCCAGCAACTCTTGACTTGTACCTTCAGTTCGGCCAATTCAACTGCTGTCATTCGGTATGGACTTGTCATGATTGGTGCCATGCCCGGTTGAACTACGATACAAAATTCAACATCTCGGTCTGGAGGCAACCCAGGCAATTCTTCTGGAAAGACATCGAGAAAATCTTGCACAACCATGGGTGCAACTTCACCATCAGTGAACTCGATTCTAGTACACTAGCCTTCTGGTTCATAGATTTTTTGACATGCCTAAATGGTGTTTCACCCGTATAAAACTCGAACTCTTGGTGACCTGAAAGTTTGAACACTACCTTCTTCTCTCGGCAGTCAATCACGAAATGGTAACTCTCAGCCAATCCATCCCAAGAATAACATCAAATCCAGAATTGTTGATTACAATAAGATCGGCCATAAAATCCACGTCACTTATTAGTAAAGGGCTCTGCTTGCACACCTTAGAACAAATAATGATGCCTCCACCTGTTATGATATTCCAAGCTGCTGGCATGACGTCGCTTGCCAAATGGTGTTGATCAATGAAGCAGGAAGAAACAAAAGAGTGGGTAGCACCGGAATCAAACAGAACATGAGCAAGGAGGGAGCATACTAAGATGACGCCTAATAATGAGTCGAAGAAAAAGAATGAAGGTATATGCAAGATATACGCACAAATAATTGTACAAGAAGGGACAAATAGTACAGGAATTGAATACAAATAATAAAATTATTGTGAAATACCTGCAACCACTGCAACGACCGTCCCTGCTTCTTCTGCAGTCAGGTTATAGGCTTGACCACGACCTCTAGTCTGGCCTCCTCTAAAAGATGTTCTCCTCTGATCGAAAACTTACCTCTGCGGTGGGAATGGCGGTCCATCCTGACCTTAAGCTGGTGCCCCCCGTTGAGCAACTCCAGTTGGTGTATGGAACTTATTCCTTGGACAATCCTAGACAATATGATCATTTCCCCCGCACAAAAGTCACATGCGATTGGCTACTCTATAGTCCTTGCGTAGATGCCCAACCTTATGCTAGAAGTTACAAATCTGAGTAAACCCTGGGGCAGCAAGTGAATATGGCAGTGCCTTCACTGGAGGGGTCGGAACTGGCCTTCGAATAGGCCCTTCAGTAGGCCCGAAGGCCGTAGGGTATTGTACTTCCCGCTAAGTAGCACTCCTCTTATGGGCCTGTTCCTAGACTCTTGCTACATCAAGAACGACAGCGAAGGTACGATGCTGGTGGGCAACTAGACGATCCTGAATATCGAAGTATAGACCCAACAAGAACCTACGGGCCCTGTCCTCATCATTTTCCACCATGGTTGCATGAAAACGACTAAGTCGAGTGAATTCAGTGGCATACTCATCCACAGACCGAGTCCTATGTGTTAGAGAGATGAACTGTTGTTCTATCTTGACTTTAGTGACACCGGGAAAGAACTTCGTCAAGAAGCTCTTGGTGAAAGTGACCCAAGTGACAGACCTCTCTAACCTCTCGGTTTCTGCTCTCCACCAGACCTGGGCAAGGTCAATTAGCTGGGTGATCACTACATCCACCCGATTTACATCGGATATCCGCACCGCCTGCTGCAATTGTTCTATCCAGATCAACCACTGCTCGGCCTTTAGTGGCATCTCTGTACCCAAGAACTTATCCGGGTGCAATCTCATGAAGTTTGCCACTGTACCGGGCCTAGGTGGCAGTAGCCCCAGTGCAGGTCCAACGACGGTTTAGTTAGCGGCCTCCAAGCAGGCCTTCATTAACTCATTATGATCATGTTGTAGTGCCATCATTTGTTTCAATGTTTGAAGGACGATCGTATTCTCAGACAGTTCATCCCTGGATCGGGAAGTGGAAGAGCCTCCATGAGCCACAGTCTGCAATATAATCAAATCGGTTAGTATCCAAGTTATAAGTTGGTTATTAAATATTCATGTGATTAACGTGGTGCGCATATTATTGAGTTAAACCTATCTCTGATACCACTAAAAACCTTATCACGCCTCGCTTCCCAAAATATGAAATACGGACACGCAACTAAGGCCCACCGAATTATGCATATATCATTCATACGTTGTAACATTCAACTCAACAACATGGAATATAGTCACAACCACGCATGCAATAATGAAATCACATAAATGATAAATAACTTGAAAAATCCATGAAATAATTCACAAATAATCCGCAAATCTGTAAAAGAACAAACTTTGGGTCAACGCCCGGGAATAAAATGTATGGAAACGACAATAGTACTAGAAATAAATAACATGAATGAGGTAGTAAAATCAGCTAAAATCTTGACTCCATTCCTTAGAAATAAATAACATGAACGAGGTAGTAAAATCAGCTAGAATCTTGACTCCATTTCTTAGAAGATTTTCTCACCATGTCCTTCATTCAATTCTTCTTGTGTACCTGCAAGCTCAACATCTAGAGTTTAGGGGGGGAATATGTCTGTTAGATCAAGTTATGGACAACAAGTAGTAACAAGAAGTGAACAATAAAACATGATATAACAAGAAACAATGAACTAGAACAACATTAGAGGTCAATAAACGATAGTTGATATTAAGATCAATAGTTTATAACCAATGGTGCAAGAACCGATAAACAATAGTCAATGGTGCAATGATCAATAAACGAAAACCAATAATCGATGTCGATAACAATAACCATGGTCAAAATGCAAGTGTCGATGCTTAGTGTCAAACCTAAGTCTTATCAATATTTTATTGACCTATCTAATGCACGCAATCCTATGTCCCATACCACAGGTTCGGGTGCATGCAATCAAGTGGCATTTAGACTGTAGTGGTGAGCTTTGCAGATCATGTACTCAGCAACGATAATCAATATTCAATAACTAATAACCAATATCAATAATCCATAATCAATGATAATAATCGGTACACGATGCAATTCACGATAATTGGGTTACCGTCGTAATCCACAATCTATTGATAAAACAATGACCGATAACAATAATCAATAGGAAAACACGGGGCCCTCCTCCGAGTACAGTCTCCTATATTTTTCATTACTAAGTCGACCCTTATTACTCTGGCCAGTTATCATTTTATTATGATCAATTATGGATATGCAATCGATACGATTAATGAAAACAGTGGTATCAAGAATTATGCAATTGTGTACAATCGATGAGAATGGTATTATCAAGATGATATCAAGAAACCATCAAGGGCTATGCATTGCATGGCATATATAGTTCAATCACTAGATGCAAAATTATATGTATTTATATTTAAAAGCATGAAAACATGATTCTGGACAGCAATACGTTGCTATACAAAAATAGTCTTTTCCACTGCTACGGGTAAGTAAAACAGGTTACGTCATGGGTTCCAGAAACTAGAATCCCAGTCGGTTCTAACGCATATTCACACGATATATTTTGATTGAAGTAGCTACGTCTATTAATCTGTTCTATACAAGTTTAGAGTTCTGGAAGCAACCTAGGATCAAATTCTTGTATGCATAACAAGACTGGAAATTCATTATCAAACCTTATAAAAATTATGAAATGACTCCTAAGCTTGTCTAGCAAGATCCTGGGGAATTTCATGTCTTGTTTCTACTCTTAACATATTATTTTAATCAGTTAATCACGTTGATCTACCTCTAGACGGTAATCTTGAATATAAACCTAACGATAATAAAATCATGGTAACTTGCACACTACAAGTTGGATTTCATATCCGTCAGAAGTTACAGAAACTAGATTCAGGGTGCTACAATTTTAATTTATAAAGGACTAATTGATTTAGACTGTAACTAGGTCATAATCTCAGTACAAGTTGAAATAAACAGCAGGACAGCAGCATAATATTTGCATTTGCAACAACAAAGTTACAAACACGTATACTCTTCTAATGGAATTTAATTAAGCATTTATATTAAGTAAAATGGGTATATCCCTACTGTTAACATAATGGAAGACTATCACTTTGATGATGCAAAGTTTACTATTAATACTCATATCATCACAATTCATACAATAAAAAATAGACTAGCATATATCTCTACATATATTTGTGCAGTGCATGCAATGAGAATAAGGTTTTATGGTCCTATTACAAGTTGGTATGACAAAATGAACATGTTTGTATATAACGATTAATAGCATGGCTCAAGGTCCAAATCAAAGATTATAGCAAGATAAGAAAACTACTACTTGGTTTCGCCATTGAATCCATAATAGATTTCTTTGGAAGGATGACAATCAATTGAGATTTGATAAACAAGGTAGAGAGCTAGTTGTGGAGATCAAAACATTTCCTTAACGAGAACAATAAGTTGATTCAAGAGAAACTTGCATTATATGATGATTACAACGGAACAACAAAAAAAACAGCTGTGGTGGCTCACAGGAAGTGGCACTGGCAAGAGGCAACAACAACAGGCAGCAGCAAGATCGGCACGGACAACAGTCGAAGTGCGGTTGCGGGCATGAGACAGTAAAGGTTTTGGACGGGGCTATTGGCACTCAGGGGGGCGTCGGGGTGTGGCACAGGCTTGTCGGTGATCGGAATGCATGTGGAGTGGAGTTAGCTGGCATTTGCGGTGATGGAGCAGTAACAAGGTGGCTGCGGCGGTGAGGCTTGGCTGACGATCGGAGCTGCTACGGTGGAAGGCAGCAGGGATGATGGTAGTCGGAGGTCGGTGCCACGAGGTTGGGGCATTGTCAGTGTTTGAAGGCAGCAGGGATAGTGAGTGAAGGATGAGAGGTGGTGTTGCTGCGGTCGCTGCAATGGCGGAGGAGTGAGAGAGGCAGGGTGGTGTCGGCGATGGTTGTAGTGCTGAACCCCTAGCCCCTGTCACCGAGTATCAAGCTCAGTAGTTCTTTAGGAAGCATATTGTTTGCAGATTCAGGATCTCATGATTTCTAATCACTGGCAAAGGTATTCTGTTCGCCGTGAAGGGATTCCGAAAATTCTACACATACTTGGGATTCCAACAAAGGTTATCGTAAATCTCGCACCCCCAGTCTAATGGTCAGGTCGAAAATGCTAACTGCCAAAATCTGGGCGGCCTCTAGAAGCTGTTGGACGAGTCCCCCAAGGGATTGTGGGTAGAAGAATTCGGACAAGTAAATCATCGTTTAACCTCGCATTTAGAATCGAGGTTGTGATCCCCGGAAGTCGGACCTCCTTCCCCTCGAATATTGAGCTTCAATGAGGATCTAAATTTGGACGACCTCCGAGCCAATTTAGACCTCCTTGATGAAGTGCGAGAAAATACGATTGTTGGAAAGAACATATACCAGCAAAGGGTAGATTTGTTCCACAAAAAAAAGTTTGATCAACAAACATCAAGGAAGGAGACTTGTATCTGAGAAAACTTGAAATTTATGAAGTTAACAAGAAGGAAAAACTCGCTCCAAACAGGGAATGCACTTATAAGGTCTCCAAAGTTGTTCGCACTGGGACTTACTGACTTGAAGACCTGGGGGGCAGAGCGATAAGAAGGACATAGAATGTAGAACATTTGATGAAGTTTCATGAGAGCTCCTAACACTCCACACCTTCGAAAAAATTGTAATCAAGCCGTCAAGGCCAGAACCTGTAAAAAGCACTTGCCGAAAGTAGTCAGTCTATTTTTCAATAATCAATGAAGCTTGATAAAGTCCCATGCTTTTTTCAAAACTGTATTTTACTGCCATCACCAAAAAGAACCAAAGAGGGCTCGATTCTCGAACTAGAACCCTCAGAGTGCCTCACCCCTCGAGGTGGTAACCCGAGTACTCATGAGCTTTCTCGTAAAGTCACTTGGTCCGTGCCTTGCCCCTCAGCATGGTAATTGGGGTCATTTGTGAGTTTTTCTCACAAAGTCACTTGGTCCGTGCCTCACCCCTCAGCATGGTAATTCGGGGCACTCGTGAGTTTCTCTCACAAAGTCATTTGGCATGTGCCCCACCCCTCGGCGTGGTAATTTGGGTCACTTGTGAGTTTTTCTGACAAAGTCACTTGGTTCATGCCTCGCCCCTCGACGTGGTAATCTGGGTCACTCGTGAGTTTCTCTCACAAAGTCACTGGGCCAGTGCCTCGCCTCTCAGTGTGGTAATCTTGGTCACTCGGGAGTTTCTATCGCAAAGTCATTTGGCCTGTGCCTTGCCCCCGTCATTTGTAAGTTTTTACTCGCAAAGTCATTTGGCCCGTGCCTCGCCCCTCTACAGGGTAATCTAAGTTACTCACGAGTTTCTCTCACAAAAACACTTGGCTCGTGCCTCGCCCCTTGGCGTGGTAATCTGGGCCACTCGTGTGTTTTTCTCATAAAGTCACTTGGTCCGTGCCTCACCGTTAGCGTGGTAATTCGATTCACTCATGATTTTGTATCACAAAGTCATCTGGCCCGTGCTTCGCCCCTCCGCGTGGTAATCTGGTCACTCACGAATTACTCCAAAAGGATGGTTCAGCCTGCCCCTCGGGGTTCGGCTAATTCGTTCGACAAACATATGTTCAAACAAATGATCAAAGAAAGAAATCTTTTATTTAAAGAAAAATAATTACAAGATTTGCAGTGTCCAGTCCGTTGTTGGCAATACAAACACAAAAAATTCAAGAAAAAACTACTCCTAATGCCCGAAAAATAAGCATCCTTTCGTATCACAGAGCGCAAGTTACCTCTAACTGTCAACGTGTGGTAGGAGGGCCACAAACGAATGCCAGTGGTAAGATGAAGGCTGGCTGATTCTAGAAGAAAACTTGAGAAACTTCGCAAGCATGAGAATACCGAGCCGAGCTAAATACCCCAAGTTCCCTCCGAGGGCCCCAATCCCTATAAGCTTCAGCCCTCGGAACGCGGGGTAAATATCCACAAGTTCCACGCTGAGGTTCCCATTTCTTCCCATCTCAGCTCTCGGAATGCGTGCTAAATATCCCAAGTTCCACACCGAGACTCTAATCCCTTATAAATTCAGCCCTATAGAATGCAAGGTGAATCCCCAAGCTCTGCCGTGAGGCACCCATCCTCATCTGTCTCTATAATACCCCAGATTTTTAAATAATGTTTTTAAGATTAATAATTAAATTAAAGTGATTTTTGGTGATTTAATAAAATTTTTTCTGAATTTTACCTTTTTACACGTGCAAATATTTTCTTGGATTCAAAGTCAAAAATCATTTTGGAAAAACTCATTATTTATTATTATATATTATTTGTGAATTTTCTGAATTTTTCTGATAATTATTGGACCTATTTGCAAATATTACAAAAAAGAGGGACTTTTGTGCAAAATTACTACTTGGAGTGAAAACTCCAGATTTTTAGATTTTTGGGCTAGGCATGATGCCTAGTCAACTAAGAGGTAAAGAGTTTACTTTCTTTTATAATAAATTTGGTTTATTTTGCAAGTTTTGATAAAAAATGGTCTTTTTGCATAATTGCCACTTACAGGGGCAAAAGTGCAATTTCATTTTTCTGGGTTTTCAAAATAGTGCCGGATGATCGTAGAGTGGGTGTTTTTGTTTTTAAATCTTAATTAAGATGGTTTTATTTAATTTCCAAGGATAAGGATCAATATATGTAAAGGTATATTTAAAGGAGATAATTTGCAAATTTATTCAAAACCCTAATTACTTGGATTTCTGGCCTATAAAGGGTGGGGTGCAGCCGTCTCTTTGCTGCACAACACAAAGGGATTTCTTATTATTATTTTGTTGGAGTTTTAAAGCAAGGATCTTGGTTTTCTTACGAAAGGAGGGATTTTCTTATTTCTTTATTATCTTCGGTTGATTCTTCAATAAGGTGAGTGACTTATGTTTGTTTTCTTATTGTTCTAACCATGTTGTATGTGATAATTTAACTATTAGGAAGCATGTTAGATGATGGCATGAAGATATTATGAATTTTCATGAGTAGATGAATTAAAAATTGAATCTTTTCATGAAACTACACTATTAATGATTAAAACCCTAATTTGATGACTTGAGATTGTTAAAGAACCTAATAGAAATCATGGGTAGGATGTTTTCAATCATTTTGTTGCTGGTTTGAATATATGTATTGAGTTGTATGATGATTATTGCAAAAGTGAACCAAACCCTAACCTCACTGTTGATTGTGCAAACATACACTCTCTATTGATATTTTGATGTGCAAACTTATTATATACACGTTGTAATTGCATATTGTCCATGGGTAACTGATGTTAAAAATTGTATGGGTTATAATAAGGTTTTTGATTCAATATAAATCAAGTTTTGATGTGCTAAAGATGGGTTAACTTTCGGGTCTGTTGATGAATGGCCGAAGTTTGATTTTTGTGAATTTGGTGAAGTTTGATTTGATTTGTTTGACACTGAGTTGAATTTAGACATTATACTACATATATATATTCTTAAGGTTTAACTAATACACAAATACACTTATATACACATTCGCATTCATAATCCACTTATTTGAAGATTTTGTGAATTTTTGATGGGGTTTTGATTGGATTTCGATTGTGTTGATTATGAGATGGGTTTAAACTTTTTACTACTCTTATTTGATGGAGTTTTAAAGCTTAAACTGATGCTTAAATCCGTATTTGAACACACACACACGCACACACGCACGCACGCACGCACGCACGCACAGATATATATATATATATATATATATATATATATATATATATATATATATATAAAGTTGCTATTTTTGAAAGATTTTTGTGAAAAATCAATCTTTTGAGATCTTGATGTGTTTTGAATGTTTTATAAACTCATATATGTTGTATAAGTAATACTTTAGTATCTCAGGAAGTTTGATTTCGATTTTACAAAGTTTTAATCAAGCATCAGTCGAGAACATGCACAAAAAATCCCAACTAGCTGTGTCGCAGGTCACGGTCGACCGCCGCGCTTCAATTTGGGGATTCTCAATTGCCAGTCGACTACCCTTCTTGAGCAGTCGACCGTCAATTGCCTTTGGGCTGTTTTGATTGAATTTTCTTCGTTTCTTTTAAATGATTATTTTCTCGATATTATGGATTATTGCTCTACTATTTTAGATGATATTTTTACTACAGATCACAGTATTTTTCAGAGAGTTATACTTTATTTATAATAGAATTTTAATTGTATTCTAATGATCTTATTAAGTGAGTTATATGTGTTTTCAAAGGAGTTGATGTTTTGGTGATATTCTAAGATTTGAAAAATATGATTTTCTGATATTTAATGGATTTAATATTTTATTTGAATTCTGGAATTTCATCAGTACATTATATAGTTTTGGATTTTGTTGATTTAAGAAGTTTTCTTCATATAATCGTTTGATGATGGATTTATGAGTTTTATTGGAAGTTGGTATTGATGGTTGAGTTATGAGAGTTTGAGTGGGGCCTTAGCTACCGGCGGTTGAGATTTTGGTTGTTGTTCAGTTGAGTTAAGCCCGATAGGGTACACCAAATTTAAGAGATTCAAAATCTAATAAATAACTAATTAACTTAACTAGATAAGGACAGGCACTAGATGGTGATATGATGAAATGAGAGCAAACGTGGGTTATCGACTCTAAGATGATCCAAGGAGTGAGATATTTCCCAGTATTCCAGGATGATGGATGTATGGGCCACAGAGTGATCCGCGGAGTGGGATTGATCTCCAGTATTCCGAGGACGAGAGCGACGCTCATGGGATGTTTGTGTAATGAGGGTTCCAGGATGACCTGCGGAGTGAGGCAATCTCCAGTTTCTGGGACGATGGACGTAAGGGCCACAGAAGGATCTGCGGGTGGGATTGGCCTCCAGTATTCCTAGGGCGAGAATCGATACTTGCAGAATGTCTAAATCTCGTAGTAGTCATCGTAGTAGAATTAGTTGCATATCGGGGGATTAAACCCTATAAAGTGGAGAAGGATAAGGGCTTGCACCGAACCTATGTAGACTGGGATGCATAGAATTCGACAAGTATGCATTAGAGAGTCAGCATATAGCATTGATGTTTTCTTGACTTGATTTTATGCATGTTGTTTTCCTTTTTTTTTTCTACACTTGACACTTAGTCTAGTTTCACTTGATGTTTTCATGCTTTATTTATTGTTATTTCTTATTTCATTTGTTGTTGCTGTTGATACATGTTGTTTAGGACTTTATGCCTTATGTTTTATTCATGTTGCATTTATTTTTATGTCACTCACACCGTTATGACTGACGCCTGTAGTTTTGGGGGTTAGGGTTATCTCTACCTTCATGTTTTACAGGTAGGTACCTATAGCTTTGGGATTTGGATGCATGAGATAGAATTGATGTTATGGCTTAGGTAAATTGTAAAAGAATGTGCTGTAAAATAAAGAATTTGTAATTCAAGGTGTTTGTTTTCCGTTGTGCTTTGTAATGAATTAGTGTAATAAAAGTTGAAAACTTTTCCCTGTGTTTTGGCTATGTTTACTATTACAATTGAGGTTGATGCTGGGAATTGTGCCACATATTTCTGAGATATTATATTGGAAATTCGAGGCGCTACAGTCTTAACCCTCAGATTGCCATTCGAGGCATTCACCAGAAAACTTGTATGGAGAATGATCATTCAGGAAATGACAACCATGTAACTTGTGTGTAGAAAAACTTGGAGGAATGGGGGAGATTTATAGGATTTTTCGAAGATGCTCCTTGATTCGTGCGGCATCGACGTGGAAAGATCTAAGTCATCCACTTCCATCCAACGAACATGATAGAAGGATATTTCAAATCCCAAGGTTGTGAAATGATTCGATTCTAGCAACTCTGACGTAAGCCAACCTGCATGATGGTTCAGATGACCAATCAGAAAATTCCAAAACATACGTGAAGAGAACAAGTCAATCACGAATTTTTATCATTCGCGGGTCTCACCTACAGACCCACTCATTTTGTTCCTTGCCCCTCGGTGCGGTAATCATGTTAAAATAAAGTGAAATAAATAAGACAATATAAAAGAAAAGATTTATCGTATTGTAATTTCAAAGCATATGTAAAATACATGTAAATCTGCAAAATAAGAAAAATTAAAATATAATTGAAATAATAATGAAAAAAATAATAGTCGCAATAATAATTTAATAAGTAGTAATTTAAAACTTAATAAAATACGTAAAAGAATAGCAAAATAAATGGGTAACGTAAAAGCGCATAAAAGTAAGAAGGACAGACCATTAAGAAGGAAAAATGAGTAAGACGAAATTAAAAGATTAAAACTATGTAATTTATATAAAATAATAAATATTGAAGTGAATTAATAGTAAAAGAAAAAAATTCTTTGAAAAAATATTAAGCGTTAAAAATGAAAAGTAGTATAAAGAAAAAATAGACGAGGAAAATAAAAGAGAAAAGTTAGTATACTTATAAGGTATCATGAATGTAAGTTCAAACCAACCAAAATACTCATGATACAAAAGAAAAACATGCTCGCATACAATCCCACATCAATGTTTACGGGGAGCGTTTCATGAATGCAAGTTCAATAACTATATCATTCATGACTCAAAACTGATACTCACGCATCTAATGTCCACCCTAATTTTGTTTTCCTTATAATTTTTGTACTACTTATTGAAGTTCGCTCTGATACCACTCTGTAACGCCCCGAATTCCAAATACAGGCAATGTGTAGCACAACCAGGATCTTTACTTCAATTTCATACAAAAATATAAGAAATTTAAAACTTTTCATTACAATGTTATTAATTACAATACATAGCATAAGTTTACATGAAAGAAATACAATTTATAACTTCCAATATCTTCAATAATGCAACATGCATCAGCATCAAACACAACTCCACATCGCTTGCTAATCCGAATCTTGCAACTTGAAAACTGTGGGCATGTTAGGTGTATGCAATGCTATAATACAGCATTTCCTCTATTTTAACAATCACAAACTTGAATGCAAAACAAAATGTGGAAAGTGACTATCCTAGCTATGTCAGTGTATGTTATGAATTTAATGACTAATGCAACCCTAATGTGCACTTGTTCAGATTCTATACATCCCATACAACATAGATCCGAGGGCATGCCCTTAGCGTACTCCTCATTATAGGGCTCAATCCCTCGTTATGCAAACATAAAATCGTGACAAAGAAAAGATTTAGACATTCCGCAAATATTTGCTCCAGTCCCGGAATACATCCGCCCGATCATACAAAACCCTCATCACACAAACATCCGGTAAGCGTCGCTCTAGCTCAGATCCGTATCCCTTCTGCCCGACTATTCGTAATCCCGAAGTACATTCGCTCGATTATTCATAGCCCCAAAAATAATTGAGACTTATCACACATAAAAACCACAGTTCCAGAATACATCCACCCGACTGTAACCATAGTCCCAGAATACATCCGCTCGACCATGTAAAGCCCAGTCCCGGAATACATCCGCCTGACCATGTAGAGCCCAGTCCCGGAATACATCGTCCGACTGTAACTATAGTCCCAAATAAATCCGTCTGACTATATAGAGCTCCCGACTCACATTTGCGCAAGCTTCATCACATCTCCTTTTCTAGTGCATGTCCTTAGTCCAATTTTAGTTATTATGACCTAGAGTTAGCTTATCCCGTCGGACATAAACTAACTAACCGAGAATGTGAGCCCACACTGGCTACTTCTCAAATTTTCACATACTATAATCTGCTGATAATTTTGGGTCTCGCTCAGCCTCTAGAATTCACACATCTCAAACACATAGATCTTCTAGGTTATTCTTAACCTCTTCATAAAATTTCTCATTCATTACAAATCATTTGATTTTTTCATTCATTGTCTTTAAATTCATCACTCTTAAAAATGGATAACTTCTTATCCCTTCATAACAACATTTCAATACATTTCAACTTGGTAAAACCCTTACAAATATCATACATCTAATTTTTCAAATTCATCATTTAATTATCTCTTAATTCTTCATCCGACACCATTTACATAAATTCCACATTTAAATTTGTTTTCAAACAATATCAAAATTCTAGAATAAATCTACATTTAACCCATCATATTTCAATCTTCTAATCACATTCAATTTACCACGAAATAACTCCATAAATAATTTAATTTATAATGTAATTTGTTCAAAAAATAATCCTTGATTTAATGTATATACTCTTGTCAAAATATTCCATTAATATCTAAATTCTTATCTCAAAATAAAAGGGTTTATAAAAATAAAAGAAAATAAAGAAAAACAAAACAAATCCCCTCGGGCATCGAACCAGAGCATTAACGCCCCACTCTAAACTGCACCCAGCAACCAGAAAGTCCAACTCACTGTAGGTATAAAACTGTACACACAATTCCATATATGTTTCTGATTACTATTTTGAATTTTAACTCATAGCATTTAGCCATCTTATTTATCCCATCAAATCCCTAGGGTTTTGATTTTGATTTTGATTTTGATTTTGATTTTGGTTTTAATTTTGATATTTGATTTTGATGAAGTCGAAGATGATGATGGTGGTGGAGGTCGGGGTTGACGGTGGTGAGGACGATGGTGGTGGAGGTCGGTGGTGGTGGAGATCGGTGGTAGTGATGACGATGGTGTTTGAGGTCGTCAGTGGTGGTAATGACTATGGTGGTGGAGGTCGGTGGTGGTGATGATGGTGGTGGAGGTCAGTAGTGGTGATGATGATGGTGGTGGTGGTCGGGGGTGTCGGGGCTGACGATGGTGCGAGATGGGGTTGTTGATTGTGGGGAGAGAGAAAAAGTAAAATATTTTGGGTTTTCATTTCAATCTGTTTTAAAATGTTGTGTTATAAGGGGAAATTTGGACACTTCACATAGGTTTTTAGGGTTTCTGTATGATATTTGACTAGTTTTGGGAGTTTATCATTTTGACCAATAGTTTACGGGGTAGTAAAATTCAATTTACTATGCTCGATCTGTGGGCCGAGACAAGATTTTGTTTCACCCAAGTATTTCTTCTTAAATTCTTCCTTAGGATAGCTAGCGACTTTTTCAATCTCTTCAGGAGAATCGATCAAGTATATATCATCTACACAGATGGCTGCTATGACTAGAGCTGGTATCGGGTCGGGTCCTCCACTACTCGGATCCGGACCCGATACCTCACGGGTCCACAAATTGGACCCGGGCCCGGACTTGCAAGAACCGAGTCCGGGTCCAAGTTAAAAATATCTACCCGTCGGGTCCGGTAGCGGGAAACAAATATTTGCACGTACGTATTTTGCACCCGATATCCTACGGTTCCAACAATTTTTATACTCAAGTAGATGAATAAATATTATATTTGCTGTATATTCAACAATTACTATTTATATGTATATCCCTATAACATTATTATTCAAATTTCATATTTTTTTTAGGTATTTTTTAACGGGTCCGGGTCTGGATCCGGGTCGGTTCTATTTTGAGCGGACCTAGATCCGGATCCAGAAGTGCATCGGGTCTTATTTTAGGACCCGTACCCAGACCCGTATAGATCGGGTCGGTTCCGGTCCAATGTCGGGTCCGGGTCGGGTCTAGGTAGCGGGTAAATGTGACAGTGCTAGCTATGACGAATCCCTTCAGGGATTTCTTTATGATTACACACACACATATAGGATCGTTATTATATCCTTCTCTAGACAGATATTCACTGCGCATATTGTACCACATTCTTCCGGATTATTTTAGCCCATATAGTGCTTGTTTTAATCTAATATAATGTGTATTTGTAGACTTGGTTTCTGGTAATTTAAACCCTTCGGGGATTTTCATATATATTTCACTATCTAGGTAACCATATACGAATGTTGTCATCACATCCATGAATCTCATATCGAGTTTTTCAGAAACAACAACACTTATAAGATATCTAAAAGTGACGATGTGCATGGCCGGGGAATATGTTTCTTCATAATCTATTATTGGTCTTTATAAGAATCCTTGAGCAATTAACCGTGATTTATATATTTGATTCTCATTCTTTTCATTTGTTTTTATTACAAATACCCATTTAAAACCTATAGAATTTATTCCTTTTGGAGTTTGTACTATAATACTCCACGTTTTTCAAGGAAATCTAGTTCCGCTTGAATCACATCTTTCTATTTTGGCCAATCTTGTCTCTTTAGACATTCAAGAATTGTTTGTAGTTCAGTGTTATCCTCATTTCCATGACCATTTTTAATCTAATCTACTGCATATGAGAAAATGTCATCCATGACAAATTCTTTTTGATTTCAAGTTTCTCCTGAGTATGTGTAAAACACATATTTCTCAATATTGTTAGGTACCGATACCTCCTTCTCAGTCTCTTCCAAGATCTGAAGCATATCCTTGATCGGAGCGACATTCTTTGGTTCAAGATATCTTTCAGACCGTTATGGACTCTTTCTACAGGCGATGCTACTTCAAGAGCTGCTTCTTCAAGAGCATTAGGGTGTGTTATGTTATTCAATCTCCTCTTTCAGATATCTAAATTTTTAGAACCTTTAGGTATTCCACATTTTTTATGTGGAACTGTTTCTTTTGCTGCTTTATTTTGTTCTTTTGGTATTTCTATTCTGGCATGTACATTCATAGTTAGTATATGTGATCTAATCACCTTTGCAGCATCATTGAAAGCATCGGGTAATTATTTTGCAATAGAATGCAATCAAGTAATTCTTCTAATTTCTTGTTCACATTGGGGAGTTCTACGGTCGAGATGAGATAAAGTGGGAGTATGCCACGATAAATCACGACGTTCTTCTGGAATGAGGCATTTATCTTTATTTTTATCTCCACCTAACGGTAGGAATATTGTCTTACTGAAACAGGATGCTCAACCTCTATTCCTAAGGATATACAAAAATCATTGAAGGTTTGTGAGGTAAATTGAGCTGCATTATCTAATCTTATTGATTTGATAGCTTATTCAGGGAAATGGATGATTTTGGTCAATAAACTAGAAAAATGAGTTCTAGTTGAAGCATCATAAAAGTATTTAAAATGCAATATTTAATCGATTGGTTAAAATAAAAATTATTCTTCAATATATTCTAAAGAAATATTGTTCCCAAATCATAAGTGTCAAAAAATAGTTACAAAAATACCAACATAAGCCATAAAGTCTCAATGTCAAGTTTTGCAATGCTAAACAAATAAAACTAAGCTACTGATAATCCCCAAAAAATATGCAGATGTAAAGTTTGGGTTCTCTTGTTCCTAAAGAACTTCGCCAAGGAGGTCATCATTGTTGATATGAAGGGTGGCATTTGTTTTAATCTTCTGAATTTTCTGATATTTGGCCACCGCTTCCTTTGATGTACGATAGGTGCTGGACCAATGACTTTCATGCCCACACTTGAAGCATGTATCACTTGGTTCTCTATCAATTTAAGGGGGTTGATGTTGTCTTTGATTTTTAGAATGCGTTTTCTGTTTCTTCTCATGCTCATTCTGTCTACCACTTATGGGGTGACAATGCTTCCCTCTTCCTTTATAGCCATCTCTGCTAGAGTGACTACCTCGACCACCTTTCCCTTCCTCTACCAGAATGTCCTCTGCCTCTACCTTTACCTCTAGAATATCCATCACTCGCATTCACATCAGAAAATGCTAGTGTTTCAGTAGGCCTATTGTTATGGTTTTTCTGTGGACTTTATTATTTTCCTCAGCAGCTAGCAGCACATGGATGAGTTCAGAAATCTTAGAGAGATTTCGATCTCTGTACTGTTATTATAGCAGTACGTTGGTGGCATGGAATGTGGAGATAGTTTTGTCCATCATTTTCTCCTGGGTAACCAGTTCTCCGCACAACCCAAGCTTTGATGCAATGTTGAACACTGCTGAGTTGTATGCAAACACCGTCTTGAAGTCCTGGTAGCAAAGATTGACCCATTCGTTTCTCGCTACTGGGAGGATGGTAACTATCTGGTTTTCATATCTATCCTTCTGGAATCCCCTAAGAGTTTTTAGATATTCTATTATGAGATACTCATTCTTCAAATTTACATGAAGATGGCGACGAAAAAAATATCGTCGCTTTATCCTTGTCTACAAGACTAATGTGCTTCTCTGCTGGAGGAGCACTCAGCGTGTGTACTAGGTCTAGGGAGCTGAGATGAAGCTTCGCTTCTAGCTTCCAGGCGAAGTAATTATTTTCTCTCACATCTAGGGCAGCGAACTCCAACTTGGTAAGGTTTGACATCTGGGGGAAAATAAATATTATTTTTGCGTACTTTTATATTTATTAAAATTTGTTTAGACAGAGAACTTCACGTCTATGATAGTTTGTAACTCCTATTTTTTGTTTTTCGTTTTTTTTGTATTTTTCCTTTTCTTGGTATTTGTACTCTTTTGTATTTTTTCTGAACCGTATATTGGAGCTGTTTTCAATATATATTCTTTTTATTTCATTTTGAGCTCTTTGTGTTCGATTGGTTGTCTTTTTGTTTCGTTCTTCATCAATTTTTGTTCTTTGTTTCATTTGGCTCTTGTCCTCTTTATTTTTGTTCTTGGGTGTTTGTGGTGGTGATTGGTTGTTTATCCTATTCCCAATCCTATTGTTTGATCCCTAATAGAATTACCAAAGCCAAATTAAATCCACAATCCTAATTGATATCCTATACAATTTGTATCCTATTTGAAGCCCAATTAAACAAATCCTATTACTACTCCTAATCAACTGAATTACCCATTAATCCAACTCATATACTAAACCCTAACTCTCCTCATATATATATACCTCTCTTTCCCTAAACCCTAATCCTAAACCCTAGCCTCCATCTATATACCCCCCGACCTCCTTTCCCTTGTGCCACCCCGCATACACCCGACGCCCCTGTCCAGGCCGAGCCCCCTCTCCCCGGCCTGTGCACCCAACCACACTCCCCCTTGGCCGATCTCCTCCATCCCGATCACCCCACCTCTTCCCAACCCGACCACCACCACCATATAACCCCTTGCTCTCTCTCTCATTCTCTCTCCGGCACCGATCTACCCCGTGGTTGCAAGCCCCATCGTCACCATCTCTCTCTTGCTCATCTCTCTTTTGTGGAGTTTGTTCGTGTAGAGATTTTGCACGAGTTTGCCTGGATTCATTCGTTCGTGGGTTTTGTTCGTTGCCGGGATCCGTTCTCGTTATTCTTGATTTTCATCGTTCTTCGTCTTCGGTTAAGGCAAGTAACTTGTACTCAAATTCCTTTGTATGATACAAGTCAAAATACCGCTTGTAGTGTTGTTGGGTTCTAGAGACAATTGTGTGTGAAACCCCTTGTTGATATTGTCTCTACAGTGTTTTGACCACAGTTGCCTCACGACACATATGACATGAATTAACTTAGGTTTTGTCCGTTCTTGATTTGATCATGTATGTGGGATTTTTGTGAGAAATTGAGTATTTGTTGAGATCCATGTGATAGACTTGTTTTAGATGTGTTAATTACCCTATTTCATGATGCTTGGACACTTGGTAGCTCGATTTCATGTTTGGTTGTGTTTGGATTAAGTTTTTTTGGATCTATGTTAATTTCGGTTTTTTTAGAAAATTCTATATTTTGCCGATGATCTGTCTTGATCAGTAATTTAGACCATATTAAGGTCAGAATCTTAATTTCAGTATAAAACATGATTTGTAGAGAAATTCATCTTATTTCTAAGCCCTCTGACCTTGCTCAATTTTGTTTTTGTATGTGGGAGATATGACTGTTTTACTACAGAGGTGTAGATCTTTTCCAGATTTCGTTTCTTGGTGATTTTGATGACTAAATCATTTTGATACTTGTGCTACATATATTATTTTGATCCAAAACTTTGGTCAGTATTTCTATATCTATCTAAGGATTACAGAAAATTTTGGTGGATTTTATTGATGAGTTTTATATGACGTTTCATGCTTGTTGATGAAAGCTATACTTGCTGTATTTTACTTGCTGTTCGGTAAAGAATCGTACTTTCACCCGATTTTCTTTTACTGTATGAAAAATATTTGTGAAATATAAAAATTAGCTTATTCTATCTATTTTCATCTCCCTTTGGCGGATTTGGATTTCGTTTCACAGTTTGCGAGATATTATAGTTTTTGTACAGCAGTGTTGGGAACTCCAGATTTGCCAAACTATCGTTTATTGATGTTTTCTGATTTTTGATGACTGGTCTAATTTTACTGAAAAATTTTAAAACTTTATATTTTGATACTAAACAGACATAGGAATATCCCAGATTTTTCGTGGATTTATTTAATGAGTTTTGATGCTGCTTTACTGACTGTGAAATCGCATTCCTGATTTCTGGCTGAACCTATTTTCTGGATTAAAATCAGTTTTGAGTTACGCTTTTCTGAAATACTATATGACTTATTTATACTTGCTGGATTCAGTTGGGAGTCTATTTTCTAGAAGTTTCGACGGATTCAGATTTTCATATTTGTAACACTGGGAATCACTGTTTTACTACAGTATGGTCTTGCTGTCCTGAACTAGAGATTTGGCTATTTTATTCTTTTATGAACTATCTTGCACTCGTACATGTTTATCTTGCAGCTTGAACTTGTCACATGATCATGCCATATTATTCTTGAGATTTTTTGCACATATACATGCTTGTTTGATATTAATAATAAATAATCAAGTCGGGGTTTAAGGGACAGATCTAATAGTGGATAATTCAGAAACGTGTACTCGAAGGAGATCCACTAATCCTACGTGATGACTTGAAACATGATACTTGACACGTGATTACTTGACACTTGCACGCAAGACACGTTACTTGCCACTTGCACCACTTGACACGTGATTACATGATACTTGGAGTTTGGAGCTCGATTACTTGACTTGTCCCTGAGTACACTGCCCTCTATGGTCCACTATGATATCTAAAGCGAAACTATTTGCTGTAGTAATCATATAAGGTGGGCTGCATGAAGTGCTACCTAGATAGTATTCACTACAAGACTTGAATATGATACTTGAACATGATACATGCTTGCTTGACACTTGACTACATGATACATAAGACTTGTTTACATGAGACTTGATACATGACACTTGATACATGATTACACGATACTTGACACTTGATGCATGTTTACATGATATTTGATTACTTTGCACTTGATTCATGCCATTTATACTTGTTCGCTTTGCCATGCTAGTTGTTTATTTTGACATCATGCTTATCCATGCTATTAGTTAGTTTTCTCTATGTACTTGTATCCTGCATTACAAGCAGCCCGTGACTTGCAATTGACGGGTACTTGTTTTCTCTTTTTCTCTTCACTGCAATTGTTAAATTGCAGATTTTGGAGAACAAGTTCCAGATGATATTGGTGACATGAAGTATTAGTGCTGGATTTTATTATTATTATTTCTTGTAGCTTGCTTGAACAATATTATATTTTGATACTTGGATTTATTCTTATATTTAGGCAATGTGACTCAGGATTTTGACTTATTCAGATCATGACTATTTGAGATTAATATATTTGGTTTCAAGTATTCTTGTTGGTATTTGGTTCATATGTGCATGTTGGTTGATACTTTTGCTTCCGACTCTGATCATTCTTGTGAATGTTGTAAAGATTCTTGAACAGTTTATGGATGATGAAAATCATTTGCTGGACTTTTCTCGCGTATCCATATTCCGTATTCTCTTTTGTGAAGCGGGGCATGACATAGTTGGTAGGACGACTAGGCATCCATAGTCTCCTACGAATAGGACAACCTTATGGCATAAAACAAGTAAGAAGGAAATATTTTCAGAATTCACAAGATTAAGGTGTAGTGAACTGTTAGCTTCCGCCAATAAAGTTTTGCACATACACGATACCAATAGTTCAGAATGGTTTCATATTATTTAATGGCTTCTAAAAGAGTTTTCTTAGGAGGATGATGATTCATTACTATGTGATAAATAATTTAGTGCAAAATTTATCCTTAAAACATGTTTCACGAATAATCAAGGTTTTTATGGAATGTGTTAAATATTCTGGAATTTATTGCAAATTCTTCTACTATGTGAAAACATGAATTAATAAAACAATGCAAAATTATATATAATAGAGTCTTTATTGCGTAATCGAACATAATCAATGTCACAAAAGCTTACTGTTATGAGAGGATTTGTGATTGTTAACACTTATATGATTTAATCAATAATATTAATGTTCTCGACTTTGATGATATCCCATAAATATTATGATTAAATGCTACACCCACAACCAAAACCACTACCTTTCTCTTCACTACCTTAGGTGGAACACTACTTATGGAGTGTAGGTGTAGGTAGATTATGTGGCAGAAACCTCCAATAGTTGTGTGCCACCTAAGGTAGTGAAGAAAAAGGTAGTGGTTTTGGTAATGAGTGTAGCATTACAGTTAAATGAATGCAAATGTGGATCATTTATACCGTATCCACATATACTGACTATTGTCACTTAAATGAACAAACAATCGTTCATTGATATGTAGGATAATAAAATATTGCATAAATAAAAATTTATTGTTGTAGCCTGAATTATAATCTGGTAGAAGTAAAAAAAAAGAAGACATATGTCCACCTCTTGAAATAAAATGAAAAGATTAAGAAATGCGAGCACACAAGTTCCGTTAAGCATGAAAAGGCCATGTTTTCAATGGAACATTCAACTAATTATGATACTACTTTCATTTTACCACTTACTATAGGAAGATAGATAAAAGACAAAACATAAAGCAAGCGACTAAAGGATGAAATTTCAACCTGTGTCAGTCTAAATAATTCTATCACATCTCAAATTCATGATCAACATCATTCAAAATGATAAATAAATAATGAGGTTCGAACATCTACCAATGCATACGAGTAGAAAATACATACATGACAATATAATATTTATGACAGTATATATTGTGGAGATAAAGAGAATACAATTGGTGGGGATTATAACAAATAACCACACTTACACTATACTTTTCAATTTTGACATTATATTTGAAGGATTTCGGGGCACAAACGCAGCGAAAAAAAAACAGTCGTAAAACCATAAAATCCGAAACCCTAACCCTAGGATCCGTGTACAAGACATGGCTGATTATGGAGAAACGAAATTTTTTACCTTTTAAGAGCTTTACGAAGGCTGAAAGATGGAGGTCCTGTTATACAATCACCACGCAACCCTTGTAGCAAGATCCGCGTCTCTAAAGCAGTCCACACAAACGTCCGATCATCCAACGATCAAGGGAGCCGGTACTAGCCGATGATGCTTGCCTCTATCTCTCTCTCTTGCCTCTCAACAGTTGGAACGGCTAGGGTTTTTGTGGAAAACGAATTTGCCAAAAGATAAACCCTAAACCAATACATCTCTATGTATTTATAAGAGAGAATGAGGTGGGCGTAACCGTAATCGGTTTGGGCTTCTACTAAACCAAACTGATTCGGTTTAAAGATTTAAATTCAAATTACACTTTAATTAATCAAGTCCAACTCAATTAATTAAATAACTAATTTCGAATTTATAATCATTTAATTTAAATTCCGAATTTAAATTAAAACTCCTTTTAAACGTTCTAAGTGTGTGACCCTTTAGGTTATTATTACGTTGGCAATAATTTTATTATCTAATAATAAAATTATAAACAATGAGCGGCATCTAGTAATACATCATTGCTACCCAAGTAATAATAATAATTGGTGATTCAATTAAACCTTTCGTGACTAATATCTCCGTGTAATATAATCCTTTTAACCTTGATATTATAGATTAAACTAGAGGCATGGTTCGTGTCATCCTCTTAATAATTTAATCTTTATTTTCTTGATCGATGAGTAGACTATTCAAACAAATCAATATTTGAGCATGGCCATGCATTTCATAGTCTCACTCAAACAAGAGGCCGATAATATCGCTCCTAAAATTAGGAGGGTTAAATTCCATCTAGATCATTCACATTTCTCACACGGTTCATAATGAACCCAATACTATCTTTATCATTACCCGATTAAAGATAACTTTTGATAGAATCAAAGTACATTAATTCTCGTGTAGAAATATAATGATTTCAGGTCAGAGGACCATTACACCATTATCACAGTGAGATTACTTATGACACTTATTTATTTATTCCATGGTTGAATCTCACAGTGGGTCTGTCCAGTACAATGTACTCTTACATTTACCTATGTATTGATTTTAGTATCTCTATACTAATGACCCATGAGAGGTGGTCATCAATCAATCAGCATACTAGTCTCAATGTATTATTACTGTCCTAATAATAATAATACTCGACTAGGGACATTTAAGATTATTATACTATATATAATCTCATGTTCATATAGTTCGTATTAATAATCTAAGGACATTTATCATGCTAACATTTATAACGCAGTAAATACGAAGCATAATAAATTATTAATATAATCAAATAGAACATAATGTCAATAATACTGATTACATAATATCATTGTATTGCCTCTAGGGCACCTACACTAACAATATTTGCCAAAGTTAATGTTCCGCTTCGGAATGACTATAAATTGATGAATATGTGAGAGAATTCAACAAATTATCATGGATTCTAAAAGTAGGTTTGACAACAAACTTATCCATTCAATGCATCAAGATTTATTGGAACAAAGAGGGCACCTTTAATACATTCAGAAAAAAAAGGCACCTTTCAAATATCTCAGAGCAAATATAAGGATAAAAAACTATTAAATTTGCTTAACTGGTTCTCTAAATTTATTGGAACAAAGCATCTCAACTCATATATGTGTTATGCACATATATATAAATCTTGTGAACATATATATAAATCTAATCAACAAAAGAGCAATAGATCTACTTTACTAAATTATCCAAAAGCCTCCAATCGAACAAATTCTATGTGTATATGGGTTGACTAGAAGGATTCCATTAAATTTAGAGAAGTGGTTTTGAGACTGCTGAAGCCATCAGATTGATTTTAAGATTTGTGATAGCAGTGTTGACATTTCCAGACTGTTCCACACATAAGCTGATATCTCATTATTGGCAACACCTTATTAAGCATGAAAGTAATAAAATATATTACTGGGTATTCTTTAGCTGGATCTTGGCCTAGACCTTGGTCTTGACCGGCCATGAGATGCAGATGAAGACCTTGGCAAAGCAGACCTTCTATTGCGTCTAGAACTTCTGCTTCTACTATAACTCCGGCTACAGCTTTGACTGCTAATTGTTGTCCTGGTTAAACCAATGGTCTAGAACTCCTCGAGGCATCATGCTAATAACATGTTATGAAAGAGAGAGACAGAGAGGTGTAGCCGAATCCAGTGTTGTGGCTTTTCATTCGTAACATATATATAGAGGGGGGAAGATAAAGTTAGGGTTCAGTAGTTTTGTGCCGCCATATGAGTATGTGGGCTTGGGCTGCCACCTTAATATGTGGGCATCCACCGAAATAGGTGGTTACAGTTTCACAAGTTTTTTTTTTTCGAAATATTCTTTTACATGTTTCTTAACTTTTTGTTTATTTATTTTACATTTAATAAGCTATATACAATTGATTTAATAACCGAGACAATAGAGAATTTTAATTAATTAATATAATATATCTTTTTGTGCATCCATGGGCTATATGCTAGTGATTATAATAGATGAGTTTTTGATGATTGGTAGAGATAGTTTTAGATTTAGGATTCGGGTTAGGATTTTTGATGAATGATGGTGGGAAGGTAGAACGGGTATATATTCTTGATGGAATTGAAGGTGATCCAAAAGCCTCTCCAGAAAGACTCAGGGCAGCATGGAAGAAAAACAGAGTTGGACTGTTAGGGCTTATAGATGTTAGTTTGCCCCAAAAGTCTTTTATTGGGCTAAACAGCTAAGGAAAATTTCACTAAACCCATATTTTCCTCAATTTAAAGATAATTATATCCATATTTTTTTCTTTTGCATTTTGGTATGCTATACTCGTAAACTTGTTATGGTTCACTACTTCAGCACTAATTACATTAATGTTTGATCAGTTTGACTGTTATATTACTGCTTTGACTGGTCTAAACACCCCTCCCCCCTACATCTTAACTTTCTTTTTAAAAAAAAAAATTAAAACTAGTACAATCATGTGCATGTATGCACAAAATTTTTAAAAATGAGAAAATAAGTAAACTATTTTTGAAAAGTTCTAATAATATATGGTGCACAATTTTTTAGGTTTGATTAAATGCAATGATTCCAGTTCAAATTTTGGATGGAGAATGAGAAGAGGGTTACCTCCTACATTTGCTCTTTTTTAAAAAAAATAGAGAAAATTCATAGACCAAAAGTAGTCTTAGCATAATATATTGTATATATACTCAAAATAACGCATCACCTTCTCTCCATCTTGTTTTCTACTTTTTAAATATGGAATGAGAGTAATAAGCACATTTAATAAGAAATATAACATAATTAAACATTATGTAACACCTCGAATTTGTAAAATATCAAAATTACCTATTTTTATATATATATTTGGAGTGGTGAAAATTGTTTTTGATATATTTTATTTAAATATTGATATTGGTATGGATATTTGTGGTAGATTGGTATTATTGATATATTGGAGCCATGAGTTGAGATTTTATGTGAATAAATATTGTTTACTTTATTTTATAATTTTGAAGGATTATTATGAGGTGATTTTAATGTATTTTTGTATTGTTGGTAGTATTAAAAAAAAGGGTTGGGTTTTATTTGGAATATATTCGAGGCTTGGGGGTCTATTTGCAAATATCCCTTTACAAATATATTATATTATAATTTATTTTATAAAAAACCCCACCCCTCCCAACCTTTCCTCTTCCTTCTTTCCCTTCTTTTCTGTTTTCCCTACCGACCAAAATAAAACCCACCGAAACCCATCGGCCGACCATTTCTCCCACCCTAATACACCCCATTTCTTCGTCGTTTTCAAATTAATTTGGGGGGATGGCTAATTGGAGGGTTTTCTACAACGTGGTAGCATCGGTTTTTGGAGAGGGCTTCGGGAAGGTATACCCCATTTTATTTTATTGTATAAAATTAAGTGTGGATAGTTTTTATTGAGTAGAAATATTATGGTAGGGAGGTTTGGAGATGTTAGGAGTAGTAGAGGTGAGAAATTAGCATATTATTAAAGAGTTGGCAAGTTGTTAATAAATTAGGGTTTGTGAATTTGGAAAGGAAAATTGGTTCCATTGATGGTAGAAAAATTATTGGAGGGTGAAAAATGTTATAAGAGGACTAATGAGAAATTTTGGTAATTTTTGTAGACTTTAAGTTCAATTAAATTGAGTGAAATGGATTATAGGTGAAAAGTGCACGCCAGGGTATTCGGTGAAATGCCCGAGCGAGATTTAGGAGAGAATTTGTTAGATTCGGAGGTATCATTGAGTTTTATTACTATTATTTAACCCTAATTTGAGAGATTAGGAATAAGGGGATTAAAGAAATTAGAAAATAGAAAATTTTCCTATTAGAAAGCCTCCGATCAATATGTGAGTTCTTGTATTGGGGTTCGAATTTGAAATCCGTCGATGTAGCTTGCCTACTTATGTCAATTGTGACGTGTGGGTGGCGACAGATTCGAATTTGGAGGTCCGTAGGTCGAGTTTTGAGTTTTATGCTAATCGGTTCTATAATTTCCCAATTAGGTGGAAAAAGTTGAACTTCGACAGGCTACCGGGCGGACGTGGGACATCGTTTGCTCGATCCGTCAGGTGAGTATGTTGTATTTATAAATATTTTATATTGTGGTGAATTTTCGTGCCTTTTTGATATATTTTGTAGAAGTTATGCCAAAAATTGAATTTCAATGAAAATACGAAATTTTAAGGGTCCGGAAATGGATTTTAGATATATTTGGTGAAATTAACTATTTTAAGTATATAAAACCTATATTATGGGTTAATGTGATGTGTTGATGTATTAAAACTAAATATATTAAATTGTTTATGCATATTTTTACCGTGTGCATGTTTTGTGCATGTTTTTGGGGATATATGCCGGTATAGGTGAGTTGGTGTAGGTGGAGCCATGTGTATAGGCTAACATGCTATGGATAGATGTTATGAGATGTAATTAGATGAAATTAGTGATTGTGGTCATATTTTGGAGACCCGTGTATATATAGTGCATGTTTTATACTTATTCTGGGGCATATAGGCCCTTATAGGCGATTTTACTTACATAGAGCATTGTGTATGAGCTAGCATGCTATGATTGGTTGTTCTGGAGTTCAGTTAGATGAAATAAGTGATTTTGGCCCCTTTTCTTGGAAACCCGCATGTGTGGTGTATGTTTGTGATATATATATCATGATAGTGACTCGTGATGTGATAATGGATGAAATTAGTAAGAGGGTATATGTTTATATTATAATTATGTTCGAAGTGAATTAATAAGCAATAGTATGATATTACAATGTGATGAATTATACATTTGGATACTTTTATGATATGGAATAACATAAAGTAGTTCTTTTATTAATGTTATAACTTGGCGTATGCCTATATATGATACAATAAGGTAATGAATAATATGGTGTTCTTAATGTGGGATGTTATGGCACAACAAATATCATGGCGCATTTATATTATGCAATAATATGATAAGATGGTTTTAATTGTGGAATGACAGGTTGTATGCATAATATGGTATAATGATACGATGATTAATATTGTGGACAACGGATATGCATCAAATGGTAAGATAAAAGATAAGATGGTACGTGCTAATAAAATGTGTTATTAATTCACGTGATTAAAGTCAAGGTTGTGGCAATTATTGAATTCATAAGTGTAAGGGGCGTGTTGATAAAGTAAGCTAAAAAGATGAAATGGTTAATGCTAACAACAGATAATTTTGTTGACCAGTACCTACAGCAATCCTGGGGGTTTGGGCTAGACCTCCTAATACCCAAGGACCGGCTTGGGGTGCGGTGTTTTTCCCTCCTGGCTTCGGCTGGGAAGAAGTACCCAGTTTATCTGGGGTGCAGAGTTTTATCGCCTAAGCTATCGGCTTGAGGTCTGGTTTTCCTCGATGACAGCCATCGCGAGGAAGTACCCAGTTTACCTGGGGTGCGGTGTTTTTTCCTCCTGGCTATCGGCTGGGAGGAAGTACCCAGTTTACCTGGGGTGCAGTGTTTTTCCCTCGATGACAGCCGTCGCGAGGAAGTACCCAGTTTATCTGGGGAGCGGAGTTTTATCACCCAAGCTATCGGCTTCAGGCCCGGTTTCCCTCAATGACAGCCGTCGCGAGGAAGTATCCAGTTTACCTGGGGTGCGGTGTTTTTCCCTCCTGGCTATCGGCTGGGAGGAAGTACCCAGTTTACCTGGGGTGCGGTGTTTTCTCTCGATGACAGCCGTAGCGAGGAAGTACCCAATTTATCTGGGGTGCGGAGTTCCCTCGCTGGCATAGGCTGGGACGAAGACATAGCCTCAGACGAGTAAGACTCTGTGTGAGCATCGGTCCGCGTGTTTTACTGGGCTGTCGGCTTTCAGTATATTGGGATACTATGGCTCACTGGTGGACAAACTAATAAAATAAATAAGTGGAAATAAGAATGTGTAAGTAAAGAAAGTGAATTGTGAATATGAAAGAAAGTGGTTGTGAATGAAACGAATATGTAGAAATACGAGTTATGAGTTTGTGTATGAAAAGAAACGATAAATGCAGCATGTGGTTAATTTAAAATGAAAAGTAAAAGAGACGTGTGTTAATATGAATAGTATGAAGTAATTGTGTAATGAGAAGGATTATTAAAGTGAAATACAGGATGATTTGAGTTGATACACCTTGGAATTGTGTCGAGGAACTACTCGCCCGTTATTTCTGTGGAAATGGTGGGAATTACCTGCCTTGGCATAATTCGCAGGGTGAGTGGCATGATATCGGTAATGAATAATGAAAATGAAGAATAAAGTAAAGTGAAGATGAGAAGTAATTGAAGTAAATTAATAACCAAGCTATCGGCTTGAGATGTGATGTGATATTACCCAGACTATGTATTTGGGGTGCGGTGATTATTACCCAAGCTATCGGCTTTGGGGTGTGATATATTATTGCCCAAACTATGTTTGGGATATGGAGTATAAATTGATGAGAATGAAAGTGAAATTAATGGTAACTTGAGATATCAGGGAAGACGAAAGTAAGTTAATTACCTATTAGATTGAGTAATAACTAAATGATATAACAGGATGAGAATGAGTTATAAAACATGCTTTTGATGCGATAAGAATGAGTATTCGATAAGTGATATGTTAATGATGTGATGAAATGTGAGTAAATTGCAATGGACAATGAGATGTTATATTTGTGTCAAAAGATATGAATGAATGTGATATTATGAGAATAGATGCATATGTGTATGATGTGATATTTGATATAATACAATAAAATAAATACCTGTATTATGAGATTGGTTATGAAAATGGTTATTAAAAAAAAGTTTGTTGTGTTATAAGTTTGTGTACCTTGGAAGTGTATCGAGGAACTACTCGCCTTGGCACAACCTCCAGGATGAATGGGTGAGATGATAATATGATACAATTAAATGAAGTGCATGGCTAAATAGAGATGAAGAAAAGATGTAATAACATCAGGTAGTTATATTCATATAAATAGTAAAATGCTGATATGGCGATAATTGTGGAAAGATGAATATTCGTGTTAGGGAATTTAAATTTAAAAGTAATGGATTGTATGGGAATTCGTATTATGCGAATGTAAAATTAGGATATATATGCGGTTGATGTGAAGCATATAGTGAAATGTGTGAATTATGGGTAATTATATAACCGACTGCAGATTTGACGAGTACTTTGATATAAAATCGTATTGGTGATGTTTTTATGTTCAGATTTCAGGTTGCATCATCTTAACTTGATGTTTGTAAGTTTAAAGTATTTTCTTTATACCATTTTAATTTACTTACTAGATTAATAGTTATACTCACACCAGAAATGGCTAACCCCTATTGTTTTCTGGGGGTTAGGGGGGTCCCTTCTTGAGGGTGGACAACACTAACTCTCCTGCAGGTTTGCTAGCAGCCCAGTGAGGCAGTTATAGAGTTAGAAATTATATTCTATTGAGATGATAGATTTTTTATGTAATTAGTATATAAAGAAACGTGGACTGTTGATGTATTATTTTGTAATAATGTGAACATATATAGATATAGTGCTGTGATGAGGTAAGAAAATCCGTACCCACCTCGTTGTGGAGTATTGGGTTCTGTGTTTGGTTTTGGAAAGTTTTTCTTTAGTTTTTCTATTGCTTATATAAGTTTTTAAAGGAAATTTATGGTTTTTAATTTATAATTGATATTATGTTATGAGTTTGGCCCCCAGAGCATGATATTTATATTGCCTGTGTGATTCTGCTCATTTTGGCCTGGGGAGCCCATGATTATATTGCCTATGTTGTGAGCTACGGAATTTAGAGCAGAATTCCGTAAGCCTTTTGTGTTTCGGGGCAGAAATTTCAGGGGAGACTCTGCCAAAATTTTATTTGAAATATACCTATCTTAGTTTATGTTTAAAGTAATAGAGAAATTGAATGAATTGTATTTAAAGGTTTAGTTTTCAAAAAAAAATAAAAATAAAATGGGGTGTTACAGTTTGGTATCAGAGCTTAGGTTAACTAGGAATATTTGTTATTCCTAGTGATCTTGTCTTGTGAGTGTGGGTTCATTATTGCTTAGTCAGAGATAGAAAGTGTATTTTATGCGGGTGTTTTGTTAAGTATAGATTATATCATGGAATTGTGCGATCCTCATTAGACTTTTGTCTGACTTTGAGTCAGCATTACCTTTCATGGCTCTGCATATGGGTTGACCTCTGTAGAAATCCCTGGTGTGGATTTGTGCACTAATGAAGTATTCTATTATATTGATTGTTGTGTGCTGTGAGGGGCTATTCCTTGGAGATCTTATGTAGGTCCTATGGGCATATGTCCTAAAGGGGTATGTTTTATAGACTGAGGAGTGATGTGTGGTTATGGTTTTTATTCCATATTGGGGAGATTGATTGGTTGTGAAGGCCTTATGCATAGTTGGGGTATGGTGCAGGGAGGATTCGGGTGAGACAGCCTGATGAGACCCTATTTCTGATGATATGAAATGATTCGGATGATGTAAGAATGACCATTGAGTTCGGTGATAAAACCCGAAGTGAAGATTGAAACCATTAATGTGGTTTGTAAACTTTCTAATATATGGGAGAATGGTCCCCTTAGATGGTGTATTGATTATCGTGAAATGAATCTGATGACTAGTAAGAATGAATATCTGTTACCAAGACTAGAGGAGTTGCTTGATCTGTTGCGGTGAGCTATACTGTTTATACAGCCGGAGATGGCAGATCTAGTACCATTAGAGGAGTAGTGAAGGGGAAAATATCTCAGGAATTGTTTCTCGTACTCGGTGTGGATTGTACGAGTTCTCAGTGATGCCTTTTTGGGTTGACGAATGTCCCTGTATTTTCTTGGAAATGGTGAATGGACCTTTTTAGCCTTGTATCGATGGGTTGTGATTGTATCTGTAAATGATAATTTGGTATGTTTTTGCTGTATGGTGTAGCATTGATAGATATGTCAGGACCAGAAGTGGTATGATAAGTCTGTAAATTGCTATTTTTGAGGGCGAGATGTGTGAATTTTGGGACACATTATGTCTATTGAAGGCGTATTTGTGGATCCGACGGAAATTACGAAGGGTGAAAAGACAGGAAATAACCCTCAGATGTGTTGGAAATTCATAGTTTCTTGGTTTTAATTGGCTATTATCGGAGGTTCATTCCTCGATTTTCTATTATTGCTGTACCGATAACTCATTTTATCATAAAGAATGAGCCGTTGGTATGACCTGAACAGCGTGAAAAGATATTTTCAAGGGTTAAAGGAAGATTAACGACAGCTCATGTTTTGATCATCCCGAGAAGGGAGTGCCTGTAGTACAGGATCAGGTGCAGTTTGATGCATGAAGGCAAGCTTGTGGCTTATATATTGATGGCAGTTGTGGTTATACAGGGTGCGTGAATTACGCAGATTTGAAATTAGTGACAGTATGGCATGTATTGAAGGTGTTGAGAAATTAGTTTTTCAGAAAATAGTTTTAACTTTTTCTGTGATCGTAAGAGTTTGAACACTTGTTCTTGTAAATGATTTTAGCAGGAGGCAATAAACATGGCTTGAGTACCTTGGTAGCTTGGTATGGAAATAAAATACCACCCGGGGAAGAAATAAGGTGATGAATGCTATAAATGGAAAGAAGGTTTTGGTCTTAATGACGTTCCAGGAGTGGATGGTGTTAAATTCATTAGATCAATTTGATTTTATTTCCGTAGTAGAGGTTGACCCGACCTTATATATCGGTAGTATATCAATACAGTCGTCTATCCTACAGCTGATCAGTCAAACTTGAATTCAAAATTTCTGCTTGCGACAGAGGATGCATGGTCGAATTCTGGACGGGATTAATGAATGTAATGCAGATTGGTCAGTAGACAGTAGGGAAAATCCTTGTTATTATCGTAGATTTGGTGTTCTTGATGAGGATGGCTTGTGGTAGCGGGTGATGGAGAATGTTCCTTATGCTCAGTATATTGTCTATTCCGGTGGCATGAAGATGAATCAAGGTTCCAGGAGAATATTTTATTGGTCCGGAATGAGAAAAAATATTAATTATCAGGTGAGCATGGATAAGCCTCTTTTGAGGTGTGTAGTCCACAAAAGAAAAGGTGACGCAGATCAGCGGCGAAAGCCTCTTAAAGTTAGAAATTGAAGATTTGGCTATTCTTAAAGGTATTCCTTATCCATGGAGTACTCCGTTATAGGAATCGGGAAAAAGTTAGACCTGAGGTTTGTTGGTCTTTTTAGGACAGAATTGAAACCGTGGTACATTGTTTGAAGCTTACCTTCGAGATATCGGGCATTCTTGATGTATTTCCTGTTTTATGTCGAGAAAGCATGAGAGATCTATCTCCAGTTGTGGAGCCGCCACATATTAAAGTCCAGCTGGATGTGGCATTGGATGTGACATGTCTTATGGAACTAGTGGTTGTTGTAGATCGATAGTGCGGCTGACCAGACGACAAGTTGAACGGTTGTTAAAGGTGCAATGAAGTTCCGATGTTGATAATGTGCTCAGAAAATTCTAGGTAACGGTGAGAAGGTAGTATTTTGAATTTGTTCGAGGAGTTATTTTAGCTCCGTAGCTCGAGGACGAGCGTCTTTTGAGGTGTGTAGAATGTAACACCTCAAATTTGTAAAATATCGAAATTACTTGTTTTTATATACATTTGGAGTGGTGAAAATTGTTTTTGATATATTTTATTTAAATATTGATATTGGTATGGATATTTGTGGTAGATTGGTATTATTGATATATTGGAGCCATGAGTTGAGATTTTATGTGAATAAATATTATTATTCACTTTATTTTATAATTTTGAAGGATATTATGAGGTGATTTTAATGTATTTTTATATTGTTGGTAGTATTAAAGAAAAGGGTTGGGTTTTATTTGGAATATATTTGAGGCTTAGGGGTCTATTTGCAAATATCCCTTTACAAATATATTATATTATAATTTATTTTATAAAAAACCCCTCCTCTCCCAACCTTTCCTCTTCCTTTCCCTTCTTTTTTGTTTTCCCTACCGACCAAAATAAAACCAACCGAAACCCATCGGCCGACCATTTCCCCTGCCCTAATCCACCCCATTCCTTCGTCATTTTCAAATTAATTTGGGGGGATGGCTAATTGGAGGGTTCTCTACAACGTGGTAGCGTCGGTTTTTGGAGAGGGCTTCGGGAAGGTATACCCCATTTTATTTTATTGTATAAAATTAAGTGTGGATAGTTTTTATTGAGTAGAAATATTATGGTAGGGAGGTTTGGAGATGTTAGGAGTAGTAGAGGTGAGAAATTAGTATATTGTTAAAGAGTTGGCAAGTTGTTAATAAATTAGGGTTTCTGAATTTGGAAAGGAAAATTGGTTCCATTGAGGGTAGAAAAATTATTGGAGGGTGGAAAATGTTATAAGAGGAATAATGAGAAATTTTGGTAATTTTTGTAGGCTTTAAGTTCAATTAAATTGAGTGAAATGGATTATAGGTGAAAAGTGCATGCCGGGTATTCGGTGAAATGTCCGAGCGAGATTTAGGAGATAATTTGTTAGATTCAGAGGTATCATTGAGTTTTATTACTATTATTTAACCCTAATTTGAGAGATTAGGAATAAGGGGATTAAAGAAATTAGAAATTAGAAAATTTTCCTATTAGAAAGCCTCCGATCAATATGTGAGTCCTTGTATTGGGGTTCGAATTTGAAATCCGTCGATGTAGCTTACCTACTTATGTCAATTGTGATGTGTGGGTGACGACGGATTCGAATTTGGAGGTCCGTAGGTCGAGTTTTAAGTTTTATGCTAATCGGTTCTATAATTTTCCAATTAGGTGGAAAAAGTTGAACTTCGACAGGCTACCGGGCGGACGTGGGACATCGTTTGCTCGATCCGTGAGGTTAGTATGTTGTATCTATAAATATTTTATATTGTGGCCAATTTTCGTGGCTTTTTGATATATTTTGTAGAAGTTATGCCAAAAATTGAATTTCAATAAAAATACGGAATTTTAAGGGTTCGGAAATGGATTTTTGAGATATTTGGTAAAATTAACTATTTTAAGTATATAAAACCTATATTATGGGTTAATGTGATGTGTTGATGTATAAAAACTAAATATATTAAATTGTTTATGCATATTTTTACCCCGTGCATGTTTTGTGCATGTTTTTGGGGATATATGCCGGTATAGGTGAGTTGGTGTAGGTGGAGCCTTGTGTATAGGCTAACATGCTATGGATAGATGTTATGAGATGTAATTAGATGAAATTAGTGATTGTGGTCATATTTTGGAGATCCGTGTATATATAGTGCATGTTTTATGCTTATTTTGGAGCATATAGGCCCTTATAGGCGATTTTACTTACATAGAGCATTGTGTATGAGCTAGCATGCTATGATTGGTTGTTATGGAGTTCAGTTAGATGAAATAAGTGATTTTGGCCCCTTTTCTTGGAAACCTGCTTGTGTGGTGTGTGTTTGTGATATATATATATCATGATATTGACTCGTGATGTGATAATGGATGAAATTAGTAAGTGGGTATATGTTTACATTATAATTATGTTCGAAGTGAATTAATGAGCAATAGTATGATATTACAATGTGATGAATTATACATTTGGATACTTTTACGATATGGAATAACATAAAGTAGTTCTTTTATTAATGTTATAACTTGGCGTATGTGGGCCGTACCTATTTTTTACTATTTTTTTTATCATGAAGTCTCTTTCCTTACTACAGCTTATAAAAATCGTTGCTTTGGACGATGCATATGTAGAAAGCCTACTTTTCTCTAGTATTGACTAGCCAATTTGATCTTTTTTCTTTCTTTCTATAGTGGAGATAGTCGCACGTAATGACAGATCACGGCCATATTATTCAAAGCTTGTGGTAAGAATGGGTACAAACCAGCGGAGTGATCCCCGCTCCGACAGTCCAAGGATGGGAATTGTTGGAATATTCTGAACCATTCATGAACATAACAGCAAATATAATTAAGACATTTATGGCTCCCACATAGATAAGGAGCTGCGCGGCAGCTACAAAATAGGAGTTTGATGGAATATAGAATAAGGATATACAAAAAAGAACCAATCCCAAGGAAAAGGCAGAATAAATTGGATTAGTAAATAATACTACCCCTAAACACCCCTTTCATTCTGGGGTGACGGAGGGATCGTACCATTCGAGCCTTTTTTTTCATGCTTTCCCCGGATCTTTTGGCTCAACTTTATCCCAGCTTTGCTGAGGGAGCAACCCCTTTTTTCACCTTGAATTGGTCAAAATACGCGGATTTTTTGAGTTTTCGTGGAGGATTAGATCCAATAACAGGAGGTCTATGGCTAAGCAATATTGCACATTTGGTGTTCTTAATGTGGGATGTTATGGCACAACAAATATCATGATGCATTTATATTATGCAATAATACGATATGATGGTTTTAATTATGGAATGACAGGTTGTATGCATAATATGGTATAATAATACGATGATTAATATTGTGGACAATGGATATGCATCAAATGGTAAGATAAAAGATAAGATGGTACGTGCTAATAAAATGTGTTATTAATTCACGTGATTAAAGTCAAGGTTGTGGCAATTATTGAATTCATAAGTGTAAGGCGCGTGTTGATAAAGTAAGCTGAAAAGATGAAATGATTAATGCTAATAACAGATGATTTTGTTGACCAGTACCTACAACAACCCTGGGGGTTTGGGCTAGACCTCCTAATACCCAAGGACCAGCTTGGGGTGTGGTGTTTTTCCCTCCTGGCTTCGGCTGGGAGGAAGTACCCTGTTTATCTGGGGTACGGAGTTTTATCGCCCAAGCTATCGGCTTGAGGTCTGGTTTCCCTCGATGACAGCCATTGCGAGGAAGTACCCAGTTTACCTGGGGTGCGGTGTTTTTCCCTCCTGGCTATCGACTGGGAGGAAGTACCCAGTTTACCTGGGGTGCAATGTTTTTCCCTCGATGACAGCCGTCGCGAGGAAGTACCCAGTTTATCTGGGGTGCGGAGTTTTATCGCCCAAGCTATCGGCATGAGGTCCGGTTTCCCTCGATGACAGCTGTCGCGAGGAAGTATCCAGTTTACCTGGGGTGCTGTGTTTTTCCCTCCTGGCTATCGGCTGGGAGGAAGTACCCAGTTTACCTGGGGTGCGGTGTTTTTCCCTCGATGATAGCCGTCGCGAGGAAGTACCCAATTTATCTGGGGTGCGGAGTTCCCTAGCTGGCATAGACTGGGAGGAAGACATAGCCTCGGACGAGTAAGACTCTGTGTGAGCATCGGTCCGCGTGTTTTACTGGGCTGTTGGCTTTCAGTATATTGGGATACTATGGCTCACTGGTGGACAAACTAATAAAATAAATAAGTGGAAATAAGAATGTGTAAGTAAAGAAAGTGAATTGTGAATATGAAAGAAAGTGGTTGTGAATGAAATGAATATGAAGAAATACGAGTTATGAGTTTGTGTATGAAAAGAAATGATAAATGCAGCATGTGTTTAATTTAAAATGAAAGTAAAAGAGACGTGTGTTAATATGAATAGTATGAAGTAATTGTGTAATGAGAAGGATTATTAAAGTGAAATACAGGATGATTTGAGTTGATACACCTTGGAATTGTGTCGAGGAACTACTCGCCCGCTATTTCTGTGGAAATGGTGGGAATTACCTGCCTTGGCATAATTCGCAGGGTGAGTGGCATGATATCGGTAATGAATAATGGAAATGAAGAATAAAGTAAAGTGAAGATGAGAAGTAATTGAAGTAAATTAATAACCAAGCTATCGGCTTGAGATGTGATGTGATATTATCCAGACTATGTATTTGGGGTGCGGTGATTATTACCCAAGCTATCGGCTTTGGGGTGTGATATATTATTGCCCAAACTATGTTTGGGATATGGAGTATAAATTGATGAGAATGAAAGTGAAATTAATGGTAACTTGAGATATCAGGGAAGATGAAAGTAAGTTAATTACCTATTAGATTGAGTAATAACTAAATGATATAACAGGATGAGAATGAGTTATAAAACATGCTTTTCATGCGATAAGAATGAGTATTCGATAAGTGATATGTTAATGATGTGATGAAATGTGAGTAAATTGCAATGGGCAATGAGATGTTATATTTGTGTCATAAGATATGAATGAATGTGATATTATGAGAATAGATGCATATGTGTATGATGTGATATTTGATATAATACAATAAAATAAATACCTGTATTATGAGATTGGTTATGAAAATGGTTATTAAAGAAAGTTTGTTGTGTTATAAGTTTGTGTACCTTGGAAGTGTATCGGGGAACTACTCGCCTTGGCACAACCTCCAGGATGAATGGGTGAGATGATAATATGATACAAGTAAATGAAGTGCATGGCTAAATAGAGATGAAGAAAAGATGTAATAACATCAGGTAGTTATATTCATATAAATAGTAAAATGCTGATATGGCAATAATTGTGGAAAGATGAATATTCGTGTTAGGGAATTTAAATTGAAAAGTAATGGATTGTATGGGAATTCGTATTATGCGAATGTAAAATTAGGATATATATGCGGCCTGATGTGAAGCATATAGTGAAATGTGTGAATTATGGGTAATTATATAACCGACTGCAGATTTAAAGAGTACTTTGATATAAATCGTATTGGTGATGTTTTTCATGTTCAGATTTCAGGTTGCATCATCTTAACTTGATGTTTGTAAGTTTAAAGTATTTTCTTTATACCATTTTAATTTACTTATTAGATTAATGGTTATACTCACACCAGAAATGGCTAACCCCTATTGTTTTCTGGGGATTAGGGGGATCCCTCCTTGAGGGTGGACAACCCTAACTCTCCTGCAAGTTTGCTAGCAGCCCAGTGAGGTAGTTATAGAGTTAGAAATTATATTCTATTGAGATGATAGATTCTTTATGTAATTAGTATATAAAGAAACATGGACTGTTGATGTATTATTTTGTAATAATGTGAACATATATAGATATAGTATTGTGATGAGGTAAGAAAATCTGTACCCACCTCGTTGTAGAGTATTGGGTTCTGTGTTTGGTTTTGGAAAGCTTTTCTTTAGTTTTTCTATTACTTATATAAGTTTTTAAAGGAAATTTATGGTTTTTAATTGATAATTGATATTATGTTATGAGTTTGGCCCCCAGAGCATGGTATTTATATTGTCTGTGTGATTCTGCTCATTTTGGCTTGGGGAGTCCATGATTATATTGCCTATGTTGTGAGCTACGAAATTTAGAGCAGAATTCCGTAAGGCCTTTTGTGTTTCGGGGCAGAAATTTTAGGGTAGACTCTGCCAAAATTTTATTTGAAATATATCTATCTTAGTTTATATTTAAAGTAATAGAGAAATTCAAAGAATTGTATTTAGAGGTTTAGTTTTCAAAAAAAAAAAAAAAATGGGGTGTTACACATTAATAGAAACTAGGGGTATATTAGGAGGAAATTGCCAAAAGAACAACCAAAAAATAACGTGGTATCACGTGATACCTTAACTTCATGGAGTACACCGAACTGCATTAAATATATGGACATATAGTACACCCATCCACCAAAAAAATATATGTATATAGGTATCGGCAAATTGGTGACACATGGTATAGTTTATTGAAATTTAACCTTTTACAAAATACAGCTCTCTCAAAATGTAAATATCTGCTTATTTAAGACGTACATTTACTTAAAAAGTTTTAATGCTTGAATATGGGGTTGAGTTTTAAGTGGATAACTGAGATAAAAGATCTTTCCTAGTTGGTTTGATAGTTGAATTTTGTAATTTGTGCGTGTGACTACAATAATATGATTATGATTTGAAATAATTAAAATTAAGGTATGTTTGATACTTGTGGGTAGGGATGCTTTTGGATTGGAAACGAATTGGATATTGGCTATACCAACATCTGTATCCGCATTCCAAAAACAGATTCGGATACGGATACAGATATGACTCGAAAAGAAAAAAATCCGTATCCGCAAATTTCGGATACGGATGTGAATCGTATACAGTCTACCGGATGACGGATACGAATTCGGATATCAAACATATAGTTTTTGCTATATTTTTTCCTTAACTAGTATTTAGATATGTATTTATCTAAATTGCAGGAATAATTTTTATATCTAATCACACAATAGAAATGAATTCAACAAAAGAAGTGAAGGAAAATTTGTAACATATATGTACAACTCTTATAAAAATGAATACAATACACACTTACCTGTCAATTTTGCATATGGTTTGAACCTAACTCTTTAACTTTTATTACCAAGCCGAGAGGGCGTCACCGAAAAAGACAACACTTCGGAAGAACTACAGTAATGGAGAAAAGTTAACAATAACAATGTATAGATGCTTTCTTCATTCTTTAAAAAAATGGAGAAAAGTTAATAATGTACTTAATATAAAGTAAAATTTCATTTCAGCAGGTTAACAACGCTAACAATCTTTTTTTGCACCAATTTTGGTTTTAATTTTCTGCTTTTATTGAGAATATATTTTTTTTCATTCCTCTCTAACTTCCCTAATCAACAATAAAATTTTGTGCCGTAGAATTATTTTGACTTTTCTTCAAACAACGCACTCAATTTCAACAAGAGCAAGCATAGAAAAAATAAAATTAAAATGGCAGGCATAACACTATGAATTAAAACTTTCCTATAAAAATAAGAATAAATCATACAGACATGGAGATGCATAATATCACCTTTGCAATAACAGGGCGGGCTATTGTTGTCCTTAGCAAATAGTTTCTTTCATATATACTATATAGCACCAGCACGCAAACAAGGGAATATGAAATCTCTCACAAATTTCCAATTAGCTAAATCACAATCGTTTGACCAAAATAAGCTCATCGAGAATCTGATTTTGGAAAGGCCAAACAGAGATAAAAGAGGAAAACTAAAATCTAGGATTTTTCTATTTAATCAGTCATCCAATTTTCTAATAATTTAAAATAGATATTCATCTAACTTACAAAATGGACAGGCTGTTAAGAAGAATAAAAGATGAAAGAATAAAACGGAAAATCGTCACTTTCTAGTTATAAAACTCAAAGAATCAACACTGTTTAACTAACTTATGAGAACCATGCCAAGCACCTGCAGGAAATGACATCACTGGCCACCCTCAAATATGAGGTCTAAAGTTTAATTCCGGAGAATCTTAATATCCAAATTGGAGAACATAATAATAATTCATAAATCTAGAAGGGCCTCATAGAAACATTTTAAGACCAGTTGAGAACAAAGTTATGTGAAATTATGAAATAACTGCACTCTCACTAGAACCTAAAAATTCAAATTTGAATGTAGAAAGTTTGAATTCAATGAAATGAAAGAGTTGATTTAAATTCATGTTTTCTACTTCGAATTTAATGGATCTTTTGAATCAGAGTATGGCTGGAAGAAGAGCAAGGAATGGAGAAGGGCCCAGTTGTGAACTTGAATTGGAAAAAGAGTTGGCCAGAGTCTATCAGACCCTCCACACCATTGCCATGAACCAAAACCATAGAGGGATGCCTGCAAATCTAGTTCTTGAGGTGATCAAACTTGTTGAATCATTCAAGCGAATGAAGCCGCCAGTGTTTGAAGGGAAGTCACACCCAGATGCAGCTGACAATTGGATTAGGCAAGTCGAGACTATCTTTGAAGTCTTAGAAACTCCAGAAGGTAGCAAGGTGAAGCTGGTTACATTGCAGTTCAAGAAGGACGCAGCTATATGGTGGTAGCTATCAGCAAGAATAAGTTTTCTATAGAGGTGCAGCAGTTTCTAGTTGTTCGGGATTACCCGACTGTGTTCTTGGAAGATTTGCCCGGGTTACCCCCGCATCTTGATGTAGAGTTCAGCATCACTATCCAGCCAGGGAGTGCACCTATTTCCAAGGCACCTTATAGATGGCGCCTGTAGAGCATGATGTAGTTAAACGACAGATTAAGGACCTTTTGGAGAAAGGTTTTATTCAGCCGAGTGCGTCACCTTGGGGAGCACCGGTGTTGTTGGTGAAGAAGAATGATGGGTCGATGAGGATGTGCATCGATTACAGTGAGCTGAATAAGGTGACTATTCAGAATAAATATCCTATCTCACGAATTGATGACCTATTCGATCGTATACAAGGAGTAGCTGTTTTCTCTAAAATAGACCTTCGATCGGGATACCATCAGGTTCGAGTGAAGTAGAAATGTGCATAAGACTGCATTCAGAACTCGACATGGGCATTACGAATTCTTAGTTATGACATTTGGAGTTACAAATACACTTGCAATCTTTATGGACATGATGGACAGAGTTCTAAGGCCGTTTATTGATTCTTTCGTCGTGGTGTTCATAAATGATATTCTTGTGTTCTCCAGGTCAGAGGATGAGCATACTGAACATCTGGCTGAGGTTCTGAAGAAGCTTCAAGAGCATGAGTTGTATGCCTAGTTATCCAAGTGCGATTTCTGGAAATCTGAAGTGGCATTCCTAGGTCACATCCTTTCTAAGGAGGGAGTGGCTACTGATCTCAAAAGATAGAGGCAATGAGATATTGGGCAAGGCCTACTATAGTGAAGGAAATTAGAAATTTCCTTGAGTTAACTGGATACTACAGGAGGTTTATTCAAGGCTATGATAGCCGTGCCGCTCACTGATCTGACCAAGAAGAATGTAAATTTCAAGTGGATTGAGCAGTGCGAGGCAAGCATTCAGGAGTTGAAAGAGAAGTTGACTACTGCTCCTATTTTGGCCTTGCCTAGAGCAGGTGTTGAGTATGATGTCTACAGCGATGCTTCATATCGTGGGCTTGGGTGTGTCTTGATGCAAGAGGGAAAAGTAATTGCTTTTGGGTCTAGGCAACTAAGACCACATGAGAAGAATTATCCGACTCATAATCTGGAGTTGGCTGCAATTATCTTCCCCTTGAATCAATGGAGGCATTACGTCTACGGTGAGAAGTTAAACATGTACACGGACCACAAAAATTTGAAGTACATCTATCAACAAAAGGACCTGAATCTGAGGCAACGGAGATGGCTGGAAGTACTTGAGAACATTCGTCCTGAATTTAAGTACCATCCAGGTAAGGCTAATGTTGTTGCTGATGCACTTAGCCGTAAAAGCATTTGGCCAGTTTGATCACGACCCAGAGGCATCTTGCAGAGGAGTTGGATCGGGCTGGTATTGAGGTAGTTTTGCAAGATTTGGGAGCATCTTTGGCTCAGCTGAGGCTTCAGCCCATGCTGAATGAAAGGATTATAGCAATTCAGAAGGAAGATGCAGAAATTCAGAAGATGAAGGAGCAGGTTGGCACAGGCAGATTAACAGAGTTTCAGATCAGGGATGAAGTTTTGTGGTTTGGAGAGAGGTTATGTGTTCCGGATCAGTCGGAATTGAAGGAGAGTATTCTTCAGGAAGCACATGCTACTATTTTGTCTGTACATCCTGGGAGCACCAAGATGTATAAGGACATCAAGCAACATTTCTGGCGATCAGGTTTGAAGCGGAATGTGGCTGAGTTTGTGGCGAGGTACGAAATTTGTTAGCAAGTGAAACCCGAGAATCAGAAGCCCAGAGGTTTATTGCAACTGTTACCCATTCCGGAGTGGAAGTGGGATAACATCAGCATGGATTTCATCACGGGTTTGCCCAAGTGTTCGAAGGGTAATGATACGATTTAGGTTATTGTCGATCTACTAACCAAATCGGCTCTTTTTTTGGCAATGAAGCTCACTTCATCTATGGACTAGTTAGCCGAGTTGTATGTTGGGGAGATCGTCAGGCTTCATGGTATTCCGTTGACCATTGTGTCTGATCGAGATGCACAGCTCACTTCACATTTATGGAGGAGTCTTTAGACAGTTTTGGGTACTATGATGGATTTCAGCATCGCCTTCCATCCTCAGACTGATGGGCAGACTAAGAGGGTCAATCGAGTACTTGATGATATGCTTCGGTGTGGTGTTCTAGATTTTGGAGGCAGTTGGGAGAGGCATCTAGCTCTGGTAGAGTTTGCCTACAACAACAATTTTTAGACTAGTATCGAGATGGTACCGTATGAAGATCTGTATGGCTGGAAGTGCAGAACGCTTGTTTGCTGGTTTGAAGTGGGGGAGCGACAAATGTTTGGGCCCGAGATCGTGCAGCAGACCTCTGAGAAGATCGATTTGATCAGGAAGAGGTTAGTGGACGCTTAGACGTAGGCAGAAGAGTTATGCCAACAACCGGAGGAGGGACCTTGAGTTTGAGGAAGGTGACTTTGTCTTCCTGAAGGTATCACCTAGTAAAGATGTGATTCGCTTTGGTAGAGGTGGAAAATTATTCCCAAGGTACATAGGCCCTTAGAGGATATTGAAGAGATTTGGGAAGATTGCTTACCGGTAGGAGTTACCGGAAGAGTTGTCTTAGGTGCACAATGTCTTTCATGTGTCTATGTTGAGAGGTTACATTCCAGACCTAAGTCACCATTTGTCCGAAGTGTCGGAGGGTTTGCAGTTAGATCTGAGCTACATTGAGCGGCTGGTTGAGATCGTGGATCGTCGGGAGAAAGTCTTGAGGAACAAGACGATACCGATAGTCAAAGTAGTCTGGAGAAACCAGTTGGTCGAAGAGGCTACTTGGGAATCCGAGGTGAGGATGCTGAAGGACCATCTTGAGCTCTTTGTTTGATTGTATTTTTCTTTTGTTTCTTCTTTTATGTATTGTTTTCTCACTCTTTAAGCGTAGTTTCGGGGACGGAACTATTCTAAGGAGGGAGTGTTGTAACATCCTGAATTTTTCTATAATTAATTTTCATTTAAATTCAGGTGTTTTGCACGTACAATTTAATGTGTGTATTTAGCTTTAAAAAATTATTTTTATGCATGAACAAATATTTTCTTCTCTTTTAAAAAGCCTCTTATTAAATCCTAGGACTAATAACTTAATTCTAGCCCACCCAAATTAATTAATTAATTAATGAAAAGCCAATGGTTTTAGCCCACCTAATTAGCCCACTAGTTAAATTTATTAGTAATTAAGACAACTTGTAGAGTAGACTTGTCAAGTAACAAATTAGTTAATTAATAAATGTACAAACTTAACTAGTGTGTATATAGAGACACGTGCCTTGCACATGCACTTGCAAGTGCTTGAAGAGACTAGGCTGGCCACACTTGGAAGCGATGGAGAGAGTGGAAGAGTGGAGAGTTAGTTACTTGATAATGGGTAGTTCTTCTAACTCCCAAATGCATCTAAACCCTTCATCCAAACTCATCTCAACCCTTCATTTTGTCTTGAGTTGTGTATAAATAGCCTCATTAGTCTCTCATTTCTCTTTACACTTAGAAATTTCAAAAGAGAAAAAATTAGAATTTGTGTAAGAGAAAAAACAGAGTTGTGTGAGAAAAAGATTTTGTGTTGTGTGTGTGCGCTCTTGCATTTTGGGTGGCCGACTAGCATCAAGGAGGAGAGGCTCGGGTGACACCATCAAGGAGGAGAAGGCTTGGATTTTTGGCACAAACTAGGAGAAGAAGGAAGACAATCGTGCTTTCAAGGAGTTTCTTTAGGAGTTTTCTTTGTTCTTCAAAGAAGGTGGGTGATTTCTCTAATTCTAATGTGGATACCACGCTACAGATTTTTTTAAAAATTCATGAACATGCTAGAGAAACTAACTAAAATTGCCATGTGTTTGCCTAAAGAGATTAGTAGGAGAAAAGAGAAAATTTGATTGTGATTAGTAAATTAAAGCTCATCATGGTGTTCTATTAATGAAATTTATGCTAGAATATCTATTTGTAAATGAACCATGCTAGTGTGACAATCTTGTTGAATGAATGGCTTAGTTGTAAATGAATGGATATTGCTATGTTTCGTTGTAGATTGAGATGAATAGATAATGTCATGTTTAATTGCTAAATGAATAAACTGTTGTGGATGTGATAAAAGAATAATGGCTAGACTCTTGTAGAATTGAAAAAGAGAACAAGAACCTATATTTAGTGGATTTTATATGGGTATTTTAAGAAGGAACTATAGTACATTTTAAAGTCGATAAGAAATCCTTTGAATAAAAGTTGTAAAGAAAACTTATTTAATGTTAAAAATTAAGAGTTTAATTTACTGTTATACTATTTTATTTTAAGAAAAATATTCTGGACAAGTTTAATTTAAAAGATACCAATGTATTAAGGAATTGAATTTTGTAAAAGAGACTTATAAATACACAGTAAGTATACAACTATTTCGACTTCTAACTATAATAGGAATTGAGTTTGGGCTTACTAGCTTTCGGTGTGGGTTATAAGCGCTGTGTATAGTGCAAGGGGCTTTGGGTTCGAGTTATGAAGAAGCTCTGCTTTTCTTAAAATTCGATTTTTTTTCTCAAATACAGTACAATCGACATATAAAGATATTAACTCTATTCATATCGGTTAGTCATTCTGGACCTAGTGGTCTTCGAGTGCGCTTTGGGTCTGTTACTGTAGCTGGGTGGGGGTTCTGTTTGGTTCTGGGTTCGATCCGCCGACCCACTTTTTACTTTTTTGATTTTTTTTTTTGAGTATTAAGAGTTTAAAGTGGAAATAAAAATTGGGAAAAAATGCTATTATTCTTCATAAATTATCTAGGCCTTTATGAAAATTAATTCTACAACATTTTACGTATTTTTGTGAAGATTAGATGTGGTTTTTATATTAAAATGGATTAAAGAACTTGATAAATTTTCTTTTAAAATGTGGTTTTTAGTATAATTAAAGAAAGAGGAAAAATGTGAATGCAAGAAATTATGTGGAGGTTAAATTATGAGATGTAGTAAGTTAATTATAAAGTTTGATGTCTAACGTGTGCAAGTGTGCATGGACAATGAAATAAAAAGAACATGATGAAATGTGAAAATTTGTGAGCATGAACACTCATTTTTGGTGAACATGAAAAAGAAGTTAAGAACTACAGTGTAGCTAAGTCCTTATACCGGCATGAATAAATTCTTGAAAAATAAATGTTGCAGAAAAAGACCACGGATTGGGTCGTTGTTATCAATTGATTGTTAAGTCCGGTGTAGAGGTGATGCTAACTCTAGGGTGTTAATTTTTACTCATGATTCAATTGTCTAAGGATTAAACACATAGTGAAGATGTGATGAAAGTAAGAGAAAAACACAAGTGTAAGGGTCTTGGATCTACGGTGTGAGGGTTCACAGGCTGTCTACATGATACATCATATCATGACGTGAATACATCTCTGGAATTATCGGAACCGTGGCGACGCTTGTGGGGTGCTTGGTGACTACGTAGTGCCATTGTCCCATGACGTAGGTGAATTGTCTATAGGCTGTCTACACGATGTGTCATGTCATGACGTGAGATTCCCCTCTACGCTGTCTGGACATGGGCTCGTAACTCATAAAACATATAAGATACTTACTGTAGTTACCATAGTAGTTAAACTCATAGCGAGGGATCCAACCCTATAAGATGGAGTATGATTAAGGGCTTGTCCTCAGACCTATGTAGTATGGGATGCATAGAATCTGAACAAGTATGTATTAGTGTCATTAAATATAAATAACTGCATTAAGAATTAAGTGCAAAACACCCACGACATCCATAGGATAGTCCCCCTTAGCTTTGTCTGTGATCAAGTAAGGGTTTTCCAAATAAGAGAAATTGATGTATTATATCATAGCGTCAGTTAAATGCAACTGACGTGCCCAAAATTTCTATGCAGGATAAAATGAATGAAAGGACTAAATAGGAATGCTGCTTAAAGAATTGTTTCAAGTGTTATTTTATTCATGTAATATGTTGTAATTTGCTTCTGCTGTATTGATGTAAACACTATTATACAAAAGTTTTAAATTCCTTGTAAAATTGTATAAAGTGGAGTGTAAAGATCCCGTGGAACTTCGAATTCAGACTTATTTGAAGTTCGGGGTGTTTCACTAAGGACTTTATTATGTTTATTTAATCACAATAAACAACACAATAAATAAAATGCCTCATACATAAAGTAACTGTCATGATACAATTTAAACTAGCAAGATAGATAGAAGGTTGGCCTCTAGGGTATAATGCCTAATTCCTTTGCACTGGTGGCCACGGACCTCATTCCTACATACACTTTTTCTTCTATTCGAAGTACAATCCACCTTCAAGTAACTCACAGAAGTTGACACTGATTTTTGACTCTTTTTCCTAAATGCATCATCCTCCAACCCCTTGATCATACCTGCTATAGAAAACTTCTCCTTGGTAGATTTCTCGAATAGCACAGTTATCATGTTGGATTAATTTGGTGGTGAATATATCAAGTTTGAAGAATTTAGATCATCAGGAGTTGATCGCCCTTGGTTCAATTACTCCATATTGAACTTCATTGTATGATCTAGAAAAGCAGTAATTTCCTTCATTGAGTAACCCCACAAGTTTCCTTCATTGAGTAACCCACAGACTCGTCGCGCTTCTTCTATACCTGACTTCGTTCATCGATGACACCCGGATTAAACCCAAAGTTTCTGAATAAATTTCTTTCAAATTCTCCTGATTTGTGTCGTTTGGTCTCCCTTTATATCCTTCTGGGAGTAGATCCAAGTCATGTTGAACTGATGCTGATCTTACCTTCAAACAGCTTGACCTTCAAACAAGGCTGTCAAGCGGCTTAGAGGACATGGCTTATGAGGAGTGGCCAAAGTAGAGTATAAATATGGATCAGATAGGTAGGGGAAAGAAGCTGGGATCATTTCTGCATGATTGATGTGTTACACATTCATGTAGTTATACAATTTAATTAAGTGTATGTTCTTTTGCATGACAGATATATAATTCTACAAAGTGTTCATCACCAACAAGAGTTCAAATATTTAGATTCTATCACCCGAAAACAATTTCATAAGGGGCTGTTTAGATTTTGTTGAAGTGCAAATTTTTGCACATTTGCAGTTGATTTGCAAAACATTTTTCTACAACTCAATTGGCAAATATAACCCATATGTTGCAAATTTGCAGTGGGTCCCTCAATAGCCACATTTGTAAATTTGCAATAAGGGATGGCTGTAATTGTTGACAGCCCCTTGCTGCAAATTTACAAGTGTGGCTGTGGGACCCATTGTAAATTTGCTGCATAGAAGGAGTGGCAACCGGGCAGGTTTGGCTCGCAGCCCACCTGGACCGGTCCTGGTCGGTTGAGGACCGATCCATCTAAAATAGGCAGGCCTGTCCGAATCTTAAAATTCTTTAAAAAAATCCTGCAAGAGTCCGATTTGGATAGTGTCTTGGACCCAGCGAGCGTCGAGCCGGAGCAAACCGCCAAGGTTCAGTCGGGGACGGCCCGGCCCAGGTAGACTGTTCAATTCTAGAAAGTTTTTGTTTTTTATTTGTTTGTATTTTTTAGTAGGTTTATTTAATTACGGTTTTATTCACCTATGAAAATCTATATATACCCACTTATTTCCTACCATTTTTTTCACTAAAAAATCTCCAAACAATTGTCTCAACCCTCTCAATTCATTCCAAACAATTCTCACAAGTTTTCAATAATTTTCAAATCAAGTTTCAACTCTCTCAACTCTCAAGCTACTCTTATTTTTTTTTGATGAGAAGTGAAGAAGCGTTCAACAAGCTACTACTTCTCTCTCAACTCTCAAGATACTACTCTTGCAATTTGTAAAGAATTGTTCAACAAGAAGCTACTACTCTTTCTCAACTCTCAAGATATTACTCTTGCAATTTTTGAAAAAAAAGAAGTGAAGAAACATTCAACAACACATTGTATTCTCAATTTTCTTGTACTTCAATTACGATATCAGTTTTATTTTCGATCTACTTGTTAGTTGTAAAATTGTTTCCTAGTTAATATCTTATATATATTTTTTATATCAGTTCTATATTTTCCATACAATAAAATGACATCATCACGTTCACGTAGATGTAGCCCAAAGAGTGCACAAGAATCGACATCCCGCACCGCTTACATTCTACAATTAGAGTTCGACAGTTTAAGAGAAGAATATAGTTTTCCTGAGTTTTCCCAATCCGCTAATCCACAAACACAATTTGATGAAATCCTGGTAGAAGATACTGAAACCCAAAGCACTGAAAACCAACATTCTTCCCGAAAACATAGAGAACCTACTTCCGATGTCCACCGTCATTATATATAGGAAGATGATCCCCCCAATTCGATAGATGAAAAAAAGAGATGTAAGTATTATGGAACAGTTTATTGATGGGTAAAAGGTACCATTTAATTTTTTTTAAAGAAAAGTGAAGCGTTCAACAAGCTACTACTTCTCTCTCAACTCTCAAAATACTACTCTTTCAATTTCTAAAGAATTATTCGACAAGAAGCTACTACTCTCTCTCAACTCTCAAGATACTACTCTTGAATTTTTTGAAAAAATAGAAGTGAAGAAACTTTCAACAAAAAACATTCTATTCACAATTTTCTTTTGCAATACTTCAATTACGGTATCAATTTTATTTTCGATATACTTGTTAGTTGTAAAATTGTTTGCTAGTTAATATCTTATATATTTTTTATATAAATTTTATATTTTTCATACAATAAAATGACACCATCACGTTCACGTAGAAGTAGCCCAAATAGTGCACAAGAATCCACATCCCACACTGCTTATATTCCACAATTAGAGTCCGATAGTTTTAGAGAAGAATATAGTTTTCCAAGGTTTTCCCAATCTGCTAATCCACAAACACAATTCGATGAAATCCTGGTAGAAGATACTGAAACCCAAAACAATGAAAACCAACCATCTTCCCGAAAACATAGAGAACCTACTTCCGATGTCCACCGTCATTATATATGGAAAGATGATTCCCCCAATTTGAAAGAGGAAAAAAAGAGATGTAAGTATTGTGGAACAGTTTATAGATAGGTAAAAGGTACCGAGATGGGAACACTTGCCCACCATTTAAACAACAAACACCTGGAACTAAAAAAAGAGCTTTCCCAAAAAAAGATCAACCCTAAGAAAGGTCCAGTAGATAGTTTTAGTTACGATCATGATCTTGTTCATACTGAAATGAAAAAAACTACTTATTACAGACGAGTTATCATTTTCTAATTCCAAAAGTACACAACCTAGAGGCTTTTAACCAAACCACTTTAAACCCCATTTTAAGCCAGTTCCTAGAAATAACATTAAATTTGATTGTTTAAAAGTTTATCAAAACCTTAAGGATTTTTTACTTGGTACTTTGATTAGTTTAACTTGTAGAGTTTCATTAACATTCGACTGTTGGAAATGTATTAACGATGTTCCAATGACATGCATAGCATGTCATTGGATTGATAATGATTAGATCCTCTAAAAGCGGATCATATATTTTGGATATATTATGTACCCTCATAATCCACATGCTATTGCAGACATGTCATACAAGCATACACTAACTTTTTAATTACTAATAAAATTTTTGCTATTGGTTTTGATAATGCATCGGATAATATGAAGGCAATTTCGGCATTAAAGGATGCATTACATCCTATATAGCCTATATTTTTTTATATATTAGATGTGCATGTCATATTCTAAATTTGTCTGCGCAACTTGCATTGGAGATGGTCGAATAATATCTGAGTGCACTAAGAGATTGTGTGCCTTTCATAGAATTGAGTGGTTCTAATCTTCATGCATTGAAACAATTGTGTAAGCTTAAGGAAATAAATTTTAGAAAATTCCCTAAAGATGTTAAACACCATTTGAATATTACATTCGATCTACTTGTTTTAGCTTTAGAATACAAAGATGTTATAAATGAATTTTGTATTGCAAAAATATGGAAAATTTTCAAATGAGTGATTACACTTGGGCTAATATCTAAAGTTTGTGTGCATTTTTAAAACCTTTTAAAAGTGAAACTTTTGAATTTTCAAAATATTACGAGTCCATTTCTAGCGGTATTTTGGTTACATTATTTAAGATGATGAAATCTTTTGAATGAATATTAAATGATGCTTACATTTCCCTTACTGTTGTCTTCGCTTATGATAAATTTATTAAATATTTTTGTTCTCTTCCTATGTTCTATTGTGTTTCTAGTGTAATGGACCCTTATATCAAGTTAGATGATACAAAGAATTTGGTTAATATGTTTTATAGTATGGTAGAAGACAATGCTTTTGATTCTGGTGAATTGTAGTTAACTTTGAGTTAATATTGAATAATTTATATAATAGTTATGATAAAGAATTTGGATTTATTTCTCAGACACAACAAACACCTAGTACTGCATCTTCTTCAAGAGGTAAGGATACTGCAACTGAAGATACAAATATAGAGAGTTTTATCCGAACTAATAAATCTAGGACTAATAAAGCACTTAACGAACTTCACTGGTATAACTCACAATCTCCAATGCCATTCAAACAAGATATTGATGTGGTCCTTTGGTGGAAAAACAACGCGGGATCATATCCTATTCGTTCTCATAGACTAACCCCCCTGATGTCCACTTTCACATCGGAAAGTGCTTTTCTTTTGATGATAGCTAATTGAACGAGAAAATGAATTGCATGACACCGGAGACTTTGGAGATGCTAGTGTGCAGCGAAGATTGGATGAAAGCGGAGCAGAGGACTCAAGTAACAATAGAAAGGTCAAGCGGTAGCAACACTCTAGAAGATGAATCATGAAAAAAAACTTCCGATGATTGAAGAAGACTAAAGATAACTCCTGGAGATTGAAGAAGACTAAAGATTGAAGATTTGTATATTAAGAAGCGTATTAGGAAATTTGGAGCGATGAGATCCTAGATTTATGTTAAGTTAAGGTACACGACAATACTGCTCTGCCCTGTCTTCAACCTTACTCTAAGCTATCTCAAACTCTAGATCATCTCTTATCATGTAATTTTCAAAATATAAGTTGTATTGTAACACCCCAAATTTGTTTTTTTCAAAAACCATTTCTTACTTAAACAATTTCTCATTTAATCTACTTACACTATTTCTTACTTAGAATAATCTTTATAAATTTCAATTAAAATTTCGGCAGAGTCTCCCCTAAAATATTAGCCATTTTACAGAAATTCCTTACAGAATTCTGTAAACAATTACATATAACAGAACACAAACAATATATATCAATCCTCCCAGGCCAATCCAAGCAATAACACACAGGCAATATATATATATATATATATATATATATATATATAGGGCTCTGGGGGTATATCTTATCATAATATGCAAGATACAAATTAAAAACCAAAAATTCGTTTAAAAACATAAAGGGAGTTTAGAAAAACACCTTTGAAAAACATTTAAAAAACAAATCCAAAGAACACTAGGAGGCTATGGGTGTTGCATATTTCACCACAATACTATATATCATCATCCCATACTGTTATATACATATTCCAAAAAACAAAATATTACACAAATACTATCTTATATCCCCATTCTACATGACTTAGCTTAATAAAAGTATATAATATATACATACACCACCATCTCTACTACGAGAAAGCATAACTACAAAACTAAGTTCTACTAAGATATCTCACCTCGCTGCTGCTCAAAATCCGCAAAGAGGGCCAGGGGCGTCCTCCATCAGGGATGGACTCCGCTAACCCCCAAAACAATATGGGTCAGCCATAACTGGTGTGAGTGTAATCTACTAGGTTAGTTACTGAAATGAATAATATGAAAGGAATTAAATGAACTTACTAGCATAATGATAATTAAAGATAACCTGAGATTAGACAAGAAAACATAGTAAATAAAAATTGGATATTGCACACAAAAAAATTTATTAGTCTTCAACCAATCTACCATATCAACCTCCATTCTATCTACCATATCATATCATATTTCTACTTTAATATCTTTTTCCATCTTATACTATATTCACATTCATTCACGTCTCATAACATCACATTCATTCACATCCACCACATTCCGTAATACATTAACGTACATTCTCATCTCGTAACATATCACACAACACATTAACATTCATTCTCTTCTCTTAATACAATTTACTTCCCTTTTTATTCTTATTACATCATACCACTTATTTTAATTCTCATTCTCATTTTAGAATTCATTATCATCTTATCATACAACTTTCTTTACTTCTCATTCTTATGTTATCATATAATTTACTTTAATATTCATTCACATCTCATATTACAACTTACTTTATTTCTTTTCATTCTCAAATGGTAATACAGCGCAACCCAAGCCGATAATTTGGGTAATATAGCACCGCACCCCAAACATAGTTTGGGTAATAATTAGGTAATACTTTACTTTATTTTTCTCATCTTCATCTTACAACTTACTTTTTATTCTCATCTCACAATACAACTATCATATCAACACCTTACCGATCCACCTTGGAGTTGTGCCTAGGCAAGTAGTTCCCACCATTTCCACTGAAATAGCAGGCAAGTAGTTCCTTAACACAATCCATAGGCAAACCAAACTCATGTTATATCATGTTTTACGAAAATAACCATTCTCATTACATAATACCACTTACTTTAATTTTTCATCACATAATACACCTTACTTTACTTTTTATTCTCATAATACATCTTACTTTACTTTTTAAATCTTATAATATACTTTCTTCACTTTTCATTCACATAATACATAACATGCTTTCTTTATTATTATTATTATTATTTTGCTTATTCTCGCAACCCATTTTCTTCACTTTTCATATTTGTTCACATAGCACAATTTCCTCACTTTTCATATTCATTCTCATATACACTTTCTTTACCTTTCATATTCATTCACATAACAGGCTTTCTTTACTTTTCAGTCTCATTTCATTTCATATACTTTCTTTACTTTCTTATTCTCATTTCCTATCTTTCACTTTCTTCATTTTTCATATTCATTATCATAACACAATTTCTTTACTTTTCACTTTCATTCACATACATACTTTCTTTACATTTTCATTTTCTTTTCATACTTTCCGATTTTATTAATTTGTTGGCCAGTGCCCCACATCATCCCAAATACTGAAAGCCGATAGCTCAGTAAACATGCGGACCACTGCCCACCAAGGGTCTTACGCATCTGAGGCTACATTTTCCTCTCAGCCTATGCCAGCGAGGCAATACACCGCACCCCAAGTAGAACTTGGGTAATAGATACCGCACCCCAAACATAATTTGGGTAATAATCACTGTACCCCAAGTTAAACTTGGGTAATATAACACCGTACCCCATAGCCGATAGCTTGGATAATAATCACCGCACCCCAAGTAAACTGGATACTAACCGGACCTCAAGCCGATAGCTTGGGCAATAAAAACACCGCACCCCAAACATAGTTTGGGCAATAAACACCGCACCCAAGCCGGTTCTTGGGTATTAAGAGATCTAGCCCAAACTCTCTGGATTTCTGTAGGCACTGGTAAACAAAATTTATCTTTTATAATCATTTTCATCTCATCTTTTATCCCATTTTATTATTACATATCATCTCCTCTTTTAGCTCAACAGGTTATAACATATTCAGCATACACCATGTTATTTATCTTATCGTGTTATCACAGAATATCTATCTTATCATTTTACCTCTTATTATTCCACTCTAATTACCTGCATACCATACATATACCAAATCATTAATCTCATCTTTTGTTATATCAAATTCTCATGTATCACCCACATGTCATACTTGCACCATGCTATTTAATACATCATAATATCATATATATATAATTTCTATTTATCACCCGCATAACACACGTACACCATACCCTAATTACATCATATTATCATATATAAACCCAATATATCAATAATAGCACCAAATACTCAAAATTATGCAACTACACCACCTAGTACAATTTCAACAATCAAAATTTCTAATTTTCCGTTAATTCTTTATCCGGTCATAACTATCACAATTAACATTAGATAAGTCTAAAATTTTACCACAAGATAAAGTACATCTAGTATGATCATACTCACCTGACGAACCGATAGGAACACGCTCCTCGCTCTCCCATTTGCTAATCAAACTTCGCTTTTTCACACCTATTATGAAAATTATCGAACCCATAAGCTATTAACTCATACACACAATATTTACCCCCGAATTCACCCGGGAGCTACTCATATGTCATAAATAACCTACGTAAGCATGCCAAGGCAACCATTCTCTAATTCTATAACTGAATCCAAGTTAACCCCTTAATCGGAGGAGTTCTAATCGATATTTTATATTTTAAGGGTAAAATACCCCAAATAAATTTCTATATCCAAAATTAACTTACATAAATATCTCGGCATAAGGCCTATTATTTATGCATATTCTCCCACAATTATCTTGTTTTTATACCAATAAACTCTATTTTTACAATTTCTCGATACCGGAAAAATTCTTCATAATTGTCAAATAATTATTAAAATTTATCATAAATGCTTCTAAATTATCCCATAATATCCTACACTATCCAAAATAATTACTAGCATAAAATAGATACAATTTGATCTTTTCATATTATTACCATAAAAATTGAAAATTTTCACCTTTAGCATGTTATACATATTCTAAACATCATCCAACCATAATTTTTATGATAGGAAATGAAAAGCATACAATTCAATTTACAAAGATACAATTTGGTATACCTTCCCGGAGTTCTTCCACAAATTTCCACGTGCCACCATGCTTAAGAGCACCCCAAACTTCACTAAAATCCCAAATAATTCAACGCTTGAGGTGGAATGGAGGGTTAATTTAACAAAACCCTAGAATGGGTTTGGGAGGGGGTTTCGGTTTTGGCCAGCCAAGAAAGAAGGAGGGAGCGAAGAAATGAAGAATGGCAATTTGGTAATTAGGTGGGTTTTAAATAATAAGTGTATAGGGTTATGGCCTTAATTCCAGTATCAAATAAATTTAACACCTTAATGGTTATTTTCAACCTTAAACTCCAAAATTGCTAACTTCTTGCTATAGCCAAGCAACTCCTTCAAATTATCAATTATTCAACCCCCTGCTACGCACAGGTGCACAAGAAAAATATCGGGTTAAATCGGAGTCACCTTCGAGAAAACTCACCTCAAAACTCCTATATTTCAAATTTTTACGTTTAACCCTGAACATCCAATTTAATCATTATAAAATAAAATAAATCTAATTAATATAATAAAATATACTCAAAATCATATATAAAAGTAATATAACTCAAATATTTAAGAATTTTTTAAGATAGATGTTACATGTTTGTATTATAACATGTTTTTTTACTATTGTAAGTAATTTCATAGTTGTAAAATGAAGAAAAATAGTACATATTTACTTTATATGATTGATTATTCTTGTACATCCTCATTTCTTACACTATTTATATATTTCATTTGTTCAGAAAAACTAAAAAAATGTGTCAAAATAAAATTAAACAAGATACAAGTATTAAAAAAACAAAAAAAAATTCAATAAAAAATCGGGGTCGGCCCAACCTGGCCCGGGACCCGAGTGGTCAGGTTGGGGGCCGGTCTAGGTTGACCGCTCCTCTTTTCTAACCGGTCCTGGACCGGACCGGTTCCCTAGCCAGTCAGGCCTCGACAAAGACCGACCCATCCAGACCGGTTGCCACCCTTACTCAGAAGTTGCAATTGCCAAAGGACTTCTTAATTTTTTATTTTGCAAATCAATTGCATATTCCTAAAATTTATACATTTTACCTCCAACACCCCTTAAATCAAAATCTTAGTTATACAGTTTTTGTATGAAGGATACACTTATGGCAGCTCTTTTCAGTTTATTCCAACTTCTTCTGGTCTTTGGCATAGATCATTTTCCATAGATTTTGAAGTGCTAAGTAGGAACTCTATAGTGCTAGAGTTTTACATCTTAGAGCATCCACACTCGTTGCTATTTTGCCTTTTTTTCCTTCAAAATTTGGCAAAATAAGAGCTGCAGTCATTTTGTCAAATTTTTAGAATTTGGGAACAATGCCTTTTTATACAGATTGTAGAAAATTTTGGAGAATTATCAAATAATGAGAAACGAAACATGTTGTCTCGTCCGAAAACTTTTTTTTCTTCTTGGATAGGACAACATGTTCCGTCTCTCCATAATTATAATAAACATTTAAAAATTTTAAATGGATGGTACATGATGTTTTTGTCTGTCCACAAAAAAATAAAAAAAATGAAGGGGACTGAACAACATGTTCTGTCCCTACATTTTATATTTTTGGAAAATTTTGATTAGAGTCCAAATGTCTCCAAACATATCACAAAATTCCAAGTCTTGGTCCTTCATCTTTTGAAAATTTTCATCAAATGTTGATTCTTGGTTTTGATGACTACAACACAATGCAAAGTTGTGCTACTTCTTATATATTGCAGGATGTATCAATGTCAATACCATGTGTGATACACAAAGACAAAGTTGATCCAATGAAGCTCTCAAAGAAAATTTGATCAAGCTACAAAGTTCTAAGTTCAAGACAAGATTGATCAAGCAAGCTTCAACAACTAAAGACAATGGCTTAAGCTCAAATTCAAGACTCAAGATCAAGACAAGATTCAGTGCTTCAATGTGTTTTATTAAATGTCTTGTAAATAATTGTAATTTTATTTCTTTGAGTCTTAGAATGATGTAATGGCCTTGTCACACACACACTCACACATATCTTTATAATTGAGTGTTTTCCACAAGTTTAAAGGTCGAAACAAGCATGATTAAGATCAGCTGTTGAGTACCAGTCGACTGCCGTTTGGCACCAATCGACTGTACTAGTACGAAACTGTCTGAACTTTTTCAAACTCTAGCCAGTCGACTCATCATGGCAACCCAGTCGACTGTTCAAATCGTTTCGACAGTTTTCAGAATTTAAAACTTGTTTTTCGAATTCAAAAGTTTTATATCCGTTTTAAATCAGTTTTATAAACTGTTTTACAACGTCCTAGTGATTCCTCTCTATAAATAGAGCCTAGGAATCACCATGGATAGGTTCCAAGCATTTTTGATAAAAGTTTAAGTTCTTGCTTTTGAAAAAGAGAACAAGTATTTAAACAAGCATTCATAGTCTTCTAAGTCTTGGTTCTCTGAAATCAGTCTAGTATAACATTGAATTCGTTTTAGACTGATTTCGGAAGTTGACCTATTAGCCTCCATACAAAAATCACTATCACAACAAGGCTATAGTTTGTTGTAACTCTTTTATTGTTTTCTTTCACTCTCGGGTTGTGAGAGTGGTCCTCTCGGTTGGAGAGAGGGCTCTAGGTTGTAGAGTTAGGTTTTCACTCTTGGTTGAAGAGTGGGTTTGCTCTCTCTAGTGGTGAGAGAAGTCTACGTGTTGGACATGGTTGTTGTCTAACGTCGTAGGTTATTCTTGTATTTTTTCAAGAATAGTGGAAAATCTCAAGTGGGTTGCTTGGGGACTGGGTGTAGGTCGGGAGGCCAAACCAGGATACATCGCTGTGTACTCTATGGTTAATTCTCTCTGTGGTTGTATTTTTTTTACTTGCTTTTTAATTTCTCTATGAAATTTTTCTGGCAAGTCGACTGTCCCTCTTCTATAAGTCGACTGATCAGACTGGTATAACATAATCTTCAAAAACTTTTCTGACAAGTCGACTGAGTTCTGATATAAGTCGATTGATCAGACTTGTTTTAAATACTAATTTATTCGGACGCCCCAGTCGACTGTATTCCCTTTTCAAGTCGACTGAACAGTAAGAAAAAGTTCAATTTCGTTATTATTTTTTATACAACACTATTCACCTCCCCAGTGTTTCTTGCCTTGCCTACAGGATCCAACACTTGGTATCAAAGCCTAGTTGAGTGCAATGGCAACTACTTATAATGCAAACCAATACCATGAAGGCCAATCCACACAAAGGCCACCCCTATTCGATGGAACCAACTACAACTACTGAAAGTGTAGAATGAATATCTACCTTCAGTCCAACAACTATGAGATATGGAACATGATAGAGACCGAGTACATCGCTCCTACCATTCCATATGCACAATGGAACGACGACATGAAGAGCGAAACAATGAACAATGCAAAGGCGATGAACGCTCTATTTTGTGCCCTTACCAAGGAGGAGTTCAATTGTGTGTCCAATGCAACAACGGCACATCAAATTTGGCACACACTCGAGGTAACACTTGAAGGAACTAATAAAGTTAAAGAGTCTAAAATATCTGTTCTTGTTCACATGTTTGAAATGTTCCGCATGAAGGAGAACGAGAATGTGTCTGAAATGATCACAAGGTTCACGGATATTACAAAATCTCTTAAAGCGCTTGGAAAGATGTACACTCAAGCCGAAATGGTGAGGAAAGTACTTCGTGCACTAACACCCGAATGGGAGAACAAGATTACTGCCATAGAAGATGCCAACGATTTAACACAACTCTCTCTTGACAATCTTGTAGAAAATCTTATGGTGTATGAGGTACAACTTGAAAAACGCAAGAAGATTCTAGAAACTCAACAAGCAACGAAAAAGACTCTAGCATTCAAGGCCATATCGGACTCCGAGGATGAAGAAGAAGATGAGGAAGAGATAGCTATGTTCACGAGAAAGTTTGAAAAGTTTCTAAGGAAAGGTAAATTTAATTCAAAATCTAAGGATACTAATGAACTTCCAACTTGTTTCAAGTGTAACACGACAAGACATATGAAGAAGGATTGCCCACTAGAGAATGCGAAATCTAAAGGAAAGGCTTTCAACTTCAAGGAGAAGTACACCAAGAACAAGAATATGAAGAACAAAAAGGCGTATCAAGAAACTTGGGACGATAGCGACTCTTTATCGGAAAGAGAAAGTGAAGAGACAAACGAGGTTGCTAATGTTTGCTTTATGGCTTCATAAAATCAAGTAAGTGATTATTATGATTCGACTGATTCATTAGATGCTTTCAATAAATTTTTCAAGAGCTTAAAAAAAACTAGAATTAAAAACTTGAAGAAAGTAAATCAAACACTTTCCCAAGAGAATCTTGACTTAGATAAAGAAATCAAGTCTTTAAATTCTCGACTTTCTAGTTTGGATATAGATCTTGTATCTCTTGAGAAAAATTATGAAGAGATATCTAAGAATGTATCTAAATTTAATAAAGGAAAGGAGAATTTAAATGTTGTTCTCCAAAATCAAGTTCAATCAAATAAGAGATTTGGACTTGGTTTTCAAAAGTCTCTTGAAAAACCTCATGTTACTAAGAATACTAGTGTAAATAAGCCTAAATTTATTTCTAGTGTTAAGAATAAATTATATGAATTTTTTGAAAAACCTATAACTGTAGATTTTAATAAAAAAAAGCAATTATGTAGTTCAGACCAGTCGCTGAACCCAAATTTCAGTCGTCTTTCCAGAGGTTCTGAGTCTTATTCAACAAGACCAAAACCTCAGATAAGTCGACCTATTACACCTCCCAGTCGACTGGATTTCAGTAACAGTCGACTGGACAGAGCAAAAATATATGGGTTCCAGTCAATCTGAGTTAGAGAGATAGAGTTACTTATATAAAATCATATATTCTTGCTATAGGTAATTCTGTAGGTTATATTCCTGCATTTGGTGGAAAATCAAACTCACTTTGGGTTTGGTTTCCCAAAAGCTAATCTCTTTTGGAGCCAATGAAAAGGTTACCATATTCACATTGAAAATTTTATAGGTACCTAAAAAAGAACGTTGGATACTTGACAGCGGATGCTCAAAGCACATGACTGGTCATGCCAACCTCCTATCTTCCATTCAAGAGATTGATGGAGGAACAGTCACATTCAGTGACAACAACAAAGGGAAGGTTATTGGAATAGGCATGGTCGGTAAGCACACTAACTCTTCAATAGCATATGTTTTTCTTGTTAGTGGTCTTAAGCATAATTTATTAAGTATTAGACAATTGTGTGATAAGGGATATAAAATTATTTTTGAAAAAGATGCATGTTTAATTTATGACTCTACCATGCAAAATATAATTTTTCAAGGATTTAGGAAGAATAATATTTATGAAATGTGTTTAAAATCAAATGAATTTTCGAATGATTTTTGCTTAGTAGTTTCTAATAATGATTCTTGGCTTTGGCATAAGCGATTTGGCCATGTGAACATGAAAAATATTGTTAAATTGTCTAAATACAACCTAGTTAAAGGGCTGCCAAGACTATCCTATAAAGATGATAAGTTATGTGATGCATGTCAACTAGGTAAACAAATCAAATCTACTTTTAAGACAAAAGAAGTAATTTCTACTAGTAGGCCTCTCGAATTAATCCACATGAATTTATTTGGCCCTACTAGAGTTTCTTCTTTAAATAAAAGTAGGTATGTATTTGTTTTAGTAGATGATTTTTCACGATTCACTTGGGTTTTCTTTTTAAAACATAAGAATGATGCTTTTGATGAATTTGCAAATTTTTGTAAACGGATTCAAAATCAAAAGTCTCTAACCATAGTCACTATTAGAAGTGATCATGGTGGAGAATTTGAAAATGAAACGTTTTCAGAATATTGCAACAAGAATGGTATAACACATTCATTTGCATTTTTTAGAGCTTCACCACAAAATGGAGTGGTCGAAAGAAAGAATAGGACTTTGCAAGAGTGTGCACCTACCATGCTTGTTGAAAGCAATTTACCTAAGTATTTTTGGGCTGAAGCTGTTGCTACAGCTTGTTATGTTTTAAATATAATTTTGATTAGGCCTAAGCTTAAAAAAACATGTTATGAACTATTTTTTGATAAAATTCCTAAAGTTTCTTATTTCAAAATATTTAGATGTAAGTGTTTCATTTTAAACACTAAAGATAATTTAGATAAGTTTGATCCTAGATCTAATGAATGTATCTTCATTGGATATTCAAATAGGTGTAAGGCATATAGGATCTTCAATAAGTCAACTTTGACTATTGAAGAATCCATGCATGTTTCATTTGATGAATCTCTGACTTCATCTACTGTTATTAAAGATGATGAAACTAATTCATCACCTTTAAATAACCTCATTAAATCTTTAGAGCAGACTACTCTAGCGGATAAGGCGACCGCTAAGGAAATCAAGTCGACTGATGGACAAGTCAAGTCGATTGATCCTGTTCTGATGACTCAAACTTTACCAAAATCTTTTGTTGAAGTTAGAGGTCATCCTCATGACTTAATAATTGGTGACATCTCACGTGGTATTCAAACCAGATCTCATGTTAACATGATTCCTTATACGGCTTTCTTGTCAGATTTTAAACCTAAAAATATACAAGAAGCCTGTGAGAATGAGTTTTGGATGAATGCCATGCAAGATGAATTAAACTAATTTGTAAGAAATGATGTATGGGATTGAGTTCCATGACCTTCTGACCATACTATAATTGGTACCAAATGGGTATTCAAGAATAAATTAGATGAATCAAGACAAGTCGTTAAGAACAAAGCTAGATTAGTTGCTCAAGAGTATAATCAAGAAGAAGACATAGATTTCGATGAAACATATGCTCCTATTGCTAGACTAGAATCAATTAGGATCTTGTTATCTTTTGCTTGTTTTATGAACTTTACACTTTTCCAAATGGATATTAAAAGTACTTTTCTTAATGGTTTTATAAAGGAAGATGTTCATGTTAAGCAACCACCTGGTTTCGAACATGAATTCCCAAACCATATTTTTAAATTGAAAAAGGCTTTATATGGTCTTAAACAAGTACCTTATGCTTGGTATGATCGATTGAAGACTTTGTCTTTTAGAAACTAGTTTTGAAATAGGTAAAGTAGATACTACTTTGTTTATTAGGAGAAAAGAGACCGATATTTTGATCATACAAATATATGTAGATGACATAATCTTTGGTTCAACTAATAGTAATCAATGTCAAGAGTTTGCTAATACCATGAAAAATGAGTTTGAGATGAGTCACATGGGTGAACTCAATTATTTCTTTGGACTATAAATTAAGCAGTCACCAAATGACATATTTATTAATCAAGAAAAATATGCTAAGGAATTACTCAAATGGTTTGACATGGATAGCACGAGTAGTAAGACCACACCTATGGCTACTACCACTACTCTTGACAAAGATGAATTAGGTAAGAGTGTCGATCAAAAACTCTATCGAGGTATGATTGACTTACTCTTATATACAAATGCTAGTAGACCAGACATTATGTTTAGTGTATGTTTGTATGCTAGATATCAGTCAAGTCCTAAAGAGTCTCACTTAAAAGCTGTGAAACATATTTTAAGATACATTAAAGGCACGTCTGAGTATGGTCTATTTTATCCACGCACCGATAATTTTCAACTTTTGTCGTATAGTGACGCAGATTTTGCTGGCAGTAAAACTGAACACAAAAGTACTAGTAGAACATGTCACTTTTTGGGACATTCCCTAGTCTCTTGGTGTAGTAAGATGCAAAATTTGGTATCTCTATCTACTATAGAAGCTGAATATATTACTGCAAGTTTGGCTTGTGCCCAAATTTTGTGGATGAAACAAACTCTATTAGATTATAGTATTTCATTTTCAAAACCTGCAATAATGTGTGATAATACCAGTGCTATTAATTTATCTAAAAAACTGGTTCAACATTCACGTACAAAACACATTGATATTAGACATCATTTTCTACGTGATCATGTTTTAAAGGGATATATATCTTTAGACTTTATTTCTACTGATAAACCAGTAGCAGATATCTTTACTAAACCACTTAAGGAAGACACATTTATTACCTTAAGAAGAGAACTAGGAATTTACAGTTTTTATGATATTTCTTGATTTTTTATTCATGGTAAGTCGACTTAGCATTAATTGTCACGTCCCGCTTCCCAAAAATACAGAACGAGTGCGTGACGAAGCCCAGCGAATGATCTTAACATCATTCATAAGCTGTAGGATTGACTCAGCATCACAACAAGAACATAACAAGAGATATATATATAACCAAGCATGCATGAATAATTTATTAGAAACAGAAACAATTGAAACACGATAATAACATCCAAATAGTTTCAAGTCTGGATCAAGTTAAAACTCGGGAACATCAGCCAGTTACAAATTCTTAAGCAGAAAGAATAAATAATTCAAGAAAAACAATATTCTAAGCAAGTCTTTTCTCCACTTGAAGACTAAAATCTCTGCTCACCAATTCCAGCAGGTAGCACGTCTCCAAAGTCCACTTAATAAATATAAAAGGGAAAAGTAGAGAAAACAAGAGAAAATGCCCTTAGTGCAAGTTATGGCCACAAATAGTAAAAACGAGTACAAGTAATGTGGAACAAGAATTGGAATCAAGAATGTAACAGGGATACAACAAGTAGTGGAAATCCAAGAACTAGCTAGCAAGAGAGACAATTCAAGTAAAAAGGCTGGATAACAAATACTAACAATGGAGCAAGTGACATGTGAATATGTAGGGGTATCTAACCTCAAGTGACAGGCATCAAGTACAAGTGTCAGGTAACAAGTCTCAAGTCTAGTGTCAAGTCGTCAAGTACGAGTATCAAGTTGCAAGTGTCAAGTATTCCATTCAAGTATCAAGTCTCATGTATCATGTCATCGAGTATCAAGTAAGCATGTATCAAGTTCAAGTTTCATGTTCAAGTCTTGTGGTTATTACTATCTAGGTAGCACTTCATGCATCCACCTTTTTACTACATGGTTGTTACAGTCAATACAATTTCGTTTAGGCCTAGTAATGGAGTCTATAGGGCGGTGTACTCAGGTATCAAGTATCAAGCAAGTGATCAAACCATGGGCTCTAGAGATGGCCCCCGTAGGCTTTAGAGGTGGCCCCTGTCACCCATGACGTGACACTTAGTTCTATGTGGCACTTAGTTCCATGTGATCGCAAATATATAGCATGTAATCTTATAATGGGCTCTAGAGGTGGCCCCCATAGACTCTAGAGGTGGCTCCCGTCACCCATGACGTGGCACTTAGTTCCATGTGATCGCAAATATATATCATGTAATCTTATAATGGGCTCTAGAGGTGGCCCCCGTCACCCATGACGTGGCACTTAGTTCCATTTAACATAAAATTATGGAAAACACGGGCCCCCTTCCGAGTACACTTACCTATGTTGTCCACTACTATGGTCTTTCCCTTAAACCCCGACTTATTATATTTATTAATTTTTTTCAAGCAAGCATGCAAGTGTGTGAAACAAGTCAAAAAGTCATAATTATGGACATGGGACAAGTTTGAGGTATTTATATAGCATATTCGATGGTCAACATGAATAAAAATATCACGAACAACGAAAATCTAAAATCTGGACAACACGACGTTGCTGTACCAAAAATGTGATTCCCGTTGCTACGAGATAGAAAATGTGGATCCGTCGGGAGGTATAGAAACTAGACTCCTGCTCGGTTCCAATGCATATAATTAAGGTACAAGAAAGTGGTGGAAACGTGTGTCAAAACAGCAAACTATACTGCTTCTACGTTCAGCCAGGATTTGTGTATCTAAGTTTAAACATGTGAAACAGGGTTGAAACATTACAAATAAATTCTGAGAAAATTTGGGGATGTCCTATAGGGTGTCAAACAATAGCATATAAAATTTCAAGTCAAACTCTTACTATTAACATAGTTAAATTAATTTGCAAACTAAACAAGTGCAGCAGTTTTGTGAATCTGCGACTACCGACACAGCTGCAGTAAAACTATGATATCTTCTAGACCGTAACTTGGAATTCAAAAATTCTGGATGCCTTCGACATCTAGACATCCAGAGCTACATTTACTATTCAGGGCTCGGGTTCAGATTCTGTTGATAAAGGGGTCAAAACTGCATAGTAAGGTTCAGGACAGCAATGAGTGTAAGTGTCTAGCATGTTTAGGTTGCGTGATAATTGTTTGTGAGGTGCTTAGATAAATGTGTGACACAAATACGGGATAATGGTTATCAAAACAGCAAGCAACATTTATTTCTCAACTCAAATGGGTGCAAGATCATCACATCCAAGATACAACACACATCTACCAATCTAAGGTTCCTTAATTTCATGTGTTCATGTGTCTTAGGCGATAAAATGAGTCCAACTAGTTATAATATAACAATGAAATTGTTGTAACTCTTAAGATTATGAAATTGATGAGGATTAATATTTGATCAACAACGACGAGTCAAGGAGGAGTCACAACTACTAACTATTTGCGGTATTTTCAAATTAAACGCTTGTACTAGAACAAAAATTTGTACAAGATGAATACTTGCCTTGATTGGATGAGGCGTTGATCGACGATCGAGAAGGGATGGATCGGATCGGAGCGAATCTTGATGGAAGATCAAGATCAAGACGATCGGATGGCTGGATCTGCTTTGATCTGAGCTAAAGATCACGATCAGATTGGATGTCCGAGATCTAATCTTGCTGAAAAGATCAGATGTGATCAAGATTAGATCTTGATCGAATCCAACAGCCGAGATTGAATCTCCCACCTTCTGTCTTCTTCCCTCCTTCACTGTACAGAGAGCGAGAGAGATAGGATGGCGACGGCACCGACGAGCGGCGACCGGTGGCAGGCGATGGCTTCGACGGTGGCGCGACGTCGAGGAGCGACGCGGCGATGGGGTAGCACGGCGGTGACGGGCGGTAGGCGGCGACTCTGTTTTCAAGTGTCGAAAAAGAGGAGCGATGGTGGGGGATGGGTTCACGATGTGTCAGTGGCTGGCAGAGGTGACGTCGACACGACGACGAGGGCGATGATGGAGGTGGCTGGAGATGGTAATGGCGGAGAGGTGGCGAGGATGGTGGAGGTCGAGAATGGCGAAATGGGTTCGATGGAGGATGATGGTGGATGATGGCGGTGGTGGTGATTGTGGGGTTGATGAGGGGCAGCGACGGTGAAGGTCGTGGTGGTGAAGACGAGAGGGAGGCGAAGGCGGTCGGGTTTGGACAGAGGAGCGGAGGACAAGGAGCGGGAGACGATGCGAGGGAGGAGAAACGAAGGGTAGGGGATGATGGGGGTTAGGCGGCTACAGGGAATGGGGGTTAACACAGTATTAGGGTTAGGGTTAGGAGGTTAAGGGTTAAATAGTTTGGGTTTCGGGTTTTTGGGTATTAGGGTATCCGGTTTGAGGGAGATCCAACTAAGGACTTAGTCAAAATTCATTAAAAAGGGGAATAAAGAGATAAATGACATGAAACAGCTCATCTCTTCAAGAAGAACGACACAAAAGAGCAGGACGGACATACAATTGAATTAGATAAATGCACCAAAAAATTGAGTTGAAACAAAATAAAGATTTTATTCGAACTGGAACAAAATATAGGATCTCAATTTGAATATGAGAATACAAGAAATGAAAATACAGTAGAAAATTACAGATACGGGAAATAGGAGTTACACTAACTTTCTGTCGACTTCCCAAGTATTTTTAGAGATTTATTTTGTTTGAGTTTTTTTTGCTCTGGACAGTCAACTGTGAGTACTCAGTCGACTGCCAGAAATATTACTTGTTATTTTCGTTTGATCTATTTTGCTCTCGACTAAGTCGATTGTTATAAAAATACAGTCGACCTTCGCACTTCAGTCTGTCTTTTAGATTCGAAAACGGCACACCTTTTGAGGCGATTTCTTTTACCCTTTCTTACCCTTTGACCGATCTGATCCCTTGATTACTCAATCTCAGCCTTTGATTCTAAAGTAAAAACCCTAGTTTCTTACTTCTATCTTATTATTCCTTCACTATCTCTCTCTCTGGAAGTGCAGAAGTCGGCTATTGCAAAACCCATTGGCGATTCCAGATAAATCGAAGCTTTAATCTAGATTTCTTGTGGGTTTTTTTCCATGCCGAAGTTCTTTCCAAGATCTCTTGAAGTCCTCTGCTTCTCTTTGCCTCTCATTGTTGGTATAACTCCTTGATTTTTTCTCTTGTTTATTGTTTTGGGTTTGAATCATGCATCCTAAAAGATCACATAGTTCTAATTTTGAGGAGGGAGAATCCTCTAGGAATTATCTCCAATATTTGAGAAGTCCAAACCTTGTTGAGAAATTTTTTTTAATTTGTCAAATTGTAATTTTTCCAAGAAGATTTGTTAATTTTCCTGATCTAGATAAGTTTCCCTTAGCCCCGTTGTTTGAACATTGTAGGTTGTTTGAGTTGTTATCTTTGGTGAACCAACCTTCCTATTACCCTAAGCTTGTATATTTGTTTTACACAAATATGAAAGTTGTTACTTCTGAGGATGGTAGCGAAATATTTTTACTAACGTTAGTAAAAAATATTCGCATGAAACTCACCTCTACAAAATTATAAGTTATTTTGAATCTTCCTATGAAGGGATGGACTTAGGAGAGATTGAAATGGATGACAACTCTGTTTTGTCTAAATTTTTTTTGCCAAATCGCGGTCCCCCTATGACAAAAAAATCAATTAGACCGCTTGCTAAACTTGTTGCAAGAATTTTGTCGTATAGCATTATCCCTAAAATGGGTAGCTACGACCAGTTCTCTTTTGAATTGCAACACGCAGTGTATGCCATGTTCGGTAACATCCAAATCAATTGGAGTCGGGTCATCTTTAGTCGTCTTCATAAGACTCATTCTTCTTTCCTTCCTTTTGGTGCATTACTCACTCATGTTTTCAACTTCTATGAAATTGATCTTGCTTCCGACGAGTGTAGTAAATCACTATGAGTCTTTTGATCGTGCAAGTTTAGCACGTATGAAGTTGCTTAACTCTCCACCTAGGTCTCCTCCTAGGAATGTTCCTCCTATCCCCTTAGCCACTTCAACTCGTCGGCCTTCTACTTCTAGTTCTCGTCCTCGTGCTGATTTTGATGATCCTAGGAGTCTTTATACTTCTATAAATTATCTCATAGATCGTCAGGACAACCTTGAAGCCAGTATTTTCCATCTTACTCACTTGTTCACTTCCCAGTTTCCACCTCCACCTCCTCCCTCTCAAGGTGCCGCAAATGATGATAAAGACGAGATTGATTAGCTATATTTTCTCTATATTTTTCTACTTTTTATGTATTTTCTATTTTATGTCGTCTTTTGAACAATGTACTTCAAATTTCATATGTATAAATTTGCTTTGGTTTTGACTTGTGTTTGTTCTCTTGCAATATGTTCCTCTTTATTTTTTCTCCTTCTATTTTTTGTTGATGCCAAAGGAGGAGAAAAAGCTTGTGTATGATATATGTGTATATGTTGTTTGCATTTGGTGCATGTTTTTGTACATATTTTTTTTTAACTTATGCATATTGTACATTAGTTAGGGGGAGCATTTGTATTTTTATTATTATTGTAAGATATTGTGTTTTCATCATTAAAAAATGGGGAGAATGTTGATTCTTGGTTTTGATGACTACAATACAATACAAAGTTGTGCTACTTCTTATATATTGTAGGATGTATCAATGTCAATACCATGTGTGATACACAAAGGCAAAGTTGATCCAATGAAGCTCTCAAAGAAAATTTAATCAAGCTACAAAGTTCTAAGTTCAAGACAAGATTGATCAAGCAAGCTTCAACAACTAAAGACAATGGCTCAAGCTCAAATTCAAGACTCAAGATCAAGACAAGATTCAGTGCTTCAATGTGTTTTATTAAATGTCTTGTAAACAATTGTAATTTTATTTCTTTGAGTCTTAGAATGATGTAATAGCCTTGTCACACACACACACACACTCACACATATCTTTATAATTGAGTGTTTTTCACAAGTTTAAAGGTCAAAACAAGCTTGATTAAGATCAGCTGTTGAGTACCAGTCGATTGTACTACTACGAAACTATCTGAACTTTTTCAAACTCTGGCCAGTCGACTCATCATGGCAACCTAGTTGACTGTTCAAATCGTTCCGACAATTTTCGGAGTCTAAAACTTGTTTTTCGAATTCAAAAGTTTTATATCCGTTTTAAATCAGTTTTATAAACTGTTTTACAATGTCCTAGTGATTCCTCTCTATAAATAGAGCATAGGAATCATCATGGATAGGTTCCAAGTATTTTTGATAAAAGTTTAAGTTTTTGCTTTTGAAAAAGAGAACAAGTATTCAAACAAGCATTTATAATCTTCTAAGTCTTGGTTCTCTGAAATCAGTCTCATATAACATTGAATTCGTTTTAGACTAATTTCAGAAGTTGACCTATTAGCCTCCATACAAAAATCACAATCACAAAAAAGCTAGTGGTTATCTAGGTTGGAGAGTAGGGCTCTAGGTTGTAGAGTCAGGTTTTCACTCTTGGTTGAAGAGTGGGTTTGCTTTCTCTAGTGGTGAGAGAGGTGTAACGCCCCGAATCCCAAAATACACTGAATTCGAGATTCCACAGGATCTTTACACTTTATTTAGTACAACTTTACAAGGAAATTAAAACTATTCACTTTACATCAGAGTTACATGAAAACTTTACACTTTACATTTTACAGCGGAAGCAAATTTACAACATTTAAATAAATGTACATCAACATTTGAATAATCAACATTTGAATAATCTCTAAGCATCTGTGCTTCTTTAATCTATCTTGACTCGTCAAGCATGCATTCTGTGGCAATTCAGCCTCCTTCATGGCACACGATCCTCTTGCAGTCACCAAACATCCCACAAGCGTCGCCAAAGTCCGATCATTCTGAGTAGTGCCCACGCCATGTCTTGACGCATCAAGCATGCATTCTATGGCTCACCTCCGCATCGTAAACTCTAACTCTCATACTTGTGTTTTTCTCTCACTTTCATCACATCTCCACTATGTACTAATTTTTATTTAATAAAAATTATGAACAAAACCAATCTTTTAGAGTTAGTCCTCTCACTACTACCGGTCTTATTACTTTCATTTTACAATGACCCAACCTGGTCTTTTCAATTTCAATAATCATAATTATTCATCACTTGCACTTGCCGGCGTGAGTTTTGGCTACACTCTAATTTTCAATTTCAATTCATAATCTATATGATTGAGTTTTTCATACTCAATAACATTTCTCTTTTCCAATCTCGTGATTTCAGATTATTCATGAGTCCAAAAACATACATAGAATTCAATTATTCCTTATGTATTTCATCAAATATCATCTTTACATTAAAATCACATCACTAGTTATATAGTCAAAATGAGTATTCACAACTCATAATTGTCACACTATTCTTCAATAAGAATAATTCACATCACTTCACATTATATAATTTCCTTCTTATTCACATTTCTTTTCTAACACTTTATTTCAAGTTCTTTTGCGAATTATAACCTCCACAAAATATAATTGTAGAACCATAGTTCTATTTATACATTTGTTCTAAAAAATATACTCTACTTTATTTTGATAACTACCAAATTATTTTTCATAAATCCCACATATTTTTAGGACAATAATCATATTTTTTTCATAATTTTTTAATCATCAAAATCCCCCAAAAAAATGTTTTTCCCACACATTAAACCCAGGCCGAGACTGTGTTTCGAACCAGTGACCAGAGGGAAACAAGCCGCAGGCACAGACCACTAGGCCGAATGCGCCAAGCGGTATAGAAGGGCGCTGAGAGCTATAAAATCTCTCGGCTGTAGTTCATTCAATTGTAATGCACAAAACAAAATATGTGGTGCTACTGGGAATCGAACCATCGACTGGTGAGACACCCCGCCCACTGTAGTGATCAAAAGCATACCAACCACTCGAGCTATAGGCTCGGGTTGTCTTAGAGACCACTCGAAATTTTCTTAAGTCAATTCTCTCTGTTTACTAGAACATTTCGATGTTCAAAGAGTTCCCATTTGATTTTGCTTTTACCCAATCTTACTGTAAATTTCCAGATTAATTATTCCTATCATAGTTTATACTCCAGTGTATAAAAGTAATTTTTTTCAATAATTAACACATATCTAGCATACAATTAATTCGAATTACAAGCTACTACTAATATGTTTCTTTTTCGACATTTCTTATCAAATTTTAATTTCAATAATCCCTACATTAATTCTCTATTTTTAATCACTCCACAAACCCACAAGTCATATTTTAAATCATTCATTGCAACATTATCACAAAAGTACGTTCAAGCGCATGAAACAACTTTTTTTGCCTACTAACATTTGCATATTGTTTTTGATGCTAACAATAAATTTTTCTTTAGGCAATCCATGGCTATAATTTATTTACACACAACTTAAGTTTAATGATGGAATCCCATACAAGTTATATATCAACATTCCAATCAACTAATAGGCCAATTTTTCCAATTAAAAATGTACTCTTATTAATCTTTTTCATGCATCATCATTTCATTTTAATTCTAGCATGCTTTCTAATTAGAAATACGGAAAATTACCCACCTTATTTGGAGAGAAGTCAATTAGCAACACCTCCTAAACAAATGTCCTTGACAAAAGAGCGATCCTCCTCCTTGATGCACACACAAGCTCCAAGATGTCAAACCCGAGCACCTCTTGATTGCCAGCCTCTCCTCTTCTTGATGCAAGCACAAACTCCTCACACAACTCTCAATCTTTTAACTCACTTACTAAACTACTAGTAATGTATTTTAAACTATAGGTTTGGAGGAATAATAGCACAAGAATAACTAGGCTGGGGGGGGGGGGGGGGTATTTATACTAAAAATTTAGGAAAATGGAAGACTAGGATTAACTTAGGAGTTAGGATTAAAAGGCTAGGATTCAAGGAGGAGTTACAATAACCAACCATGATCAAGTAACCACCACCCATGACTCCACTCAAAATTTTCATTTTCCCTCCTTGTGCTCAAACCGGCCTAGCATCATGTGCATGTGCACGTGTACGTGCAATGCACGTGCATGCAACTTGTCTCCATTTAACAAAGTTGTACATTTTATTTTTCATAAAAATAATCTTTAAAATGTGTTCTACATTACAAGTTGTATTTAAAATAGAAATAACTCATGTGCTTTTAGTTTATGGGCCAAAATAATAGTTTATAAAAAGATAATAAATAAAATTAATTTGGGCTTTAAAAAAAGAAAGGGCTTAAGTTTATTTGAAAAAGGCCTTTATATAAAAATAACTAAAGACCACATATACATATATCTATACTCATCATGGAAGAAATAAAATTTAATATTACCAAAATATTGCACGTGCATACTACGTGCAAAATAAATAATAAATTTTCATAAATAAAAATCGGGGCATTACAACACTCCCTCTTTAGAATAGTTCCGTCCCCGGAACTACAGTCAAGAGCGAGAAAACAAACACTCACAACAAGCACAAGAAAAATATAAATACAAATCAAGCAAAAAGCTCAGGATAATCCTTCAGCATCCTCTCCTCAGACTCCCAAGTAGCCTCTTCAACCAAATGGTTCCTCCAGACTACCTTGACCATCGATATCGTCTTATTCCTCAAGACTTTCTCTCGATGATCAACAATCTCGACAGGAGACTCGATGTAATTGAGATCCAACTGCAAACCTTCCAGCACTTCAGGCAAATGATGACTCGGATCTAGAATATAACCTCTCAACATAGACACATGAATGACATTGTGCACCTGAGATAACTCTTCCGGTAATTCAAGCTGGTAAGCTATTTTTCCGATCCTTTTCAATATCTTGTATGGGCCTATAAACCTCTGGGCTAACTTCCCGCCTTTGCCAAATCGAATCACACCTTTACTGGGCAATACTTTCAGAAAGACGAAGTCACCTTCCTCAAACTCAAGGTCCCTTCTCCGGTTGTTTGCATAGCTTTTCTGCCTGCTCTGAGCTTCTACCAACATTTTCCTGATCAGATCAATCTTCTCAGAGGTTTGCTGCACAAGCTCAGGACCAAACAACTGACGCTCCCCAACTTCAAACCAACAAATAGGCGTTCTGCACTTCCTGCCATACAAAGCTTCGTACGGCGCCATTCCAATGCTAGCCTGAAAATTGTTGTTGTAGGCAAACTCTACCAAAGGTAAATGCCTTTCCCAACTGCCTCCAAAGTCTAGTACACAACACCGAAGCATATCCTCAAGAATACGGTTGACTCTTTCGGTCTGCCCATCAGTCTGCAGATGAAAAGCAGTGCTGAAATTCGTCTTGGTACCCAAAGCTGTCTGAAGACTCCTCCAGAAATGGAAAGTAAACCGCGCATCTCGATCAGACACAATAGTTGAGGAACACCATGAAGCCGGACGATCTCGCCAACATACAATTCAGCTAACTTGTCCATCGAAGCAGTGAGTTTCATCGCTAAAAAGTGAGCGGACTTGGTTAGTCGATCGACTATAACCCGAATCACATCATTGCCTTTAGGACTCTTGGGCAATCCCGTAATGAAATCCATACTGATGTTATCCCACTTCCATTCCAGAATAGGTAACGGCTGTAATAGACCTCCGGGTCTCTGATTCTCGGCTTTGACTTGCTGACAAACCTCACACTTCGCCACAAATTCAGCCACATCCCGCTTCAAACTTGACCACCAGAAATGCGGTTTGATGTCTCTGTACATCTTAGTACTTCTAGGATGTACCGACAAAAGAGTAGCATGTGCCTCCTGAAGAATACTCTCTTTCAGGTCCTCCTGATGTGGAACGCATAGCCTCTCTCCAAACCACAGCACTCCATCCTTGATTTGAAATCCGGGCAGCCTGCCAGCACCAACCTGCTCCTTCATCTCCAAAATATCGGCATCAACCTCCTGACTTGCTATGATCCTTCCATTCAGTGTAGGCTGAAGCCTCAACTGAGCTAAAGATGCTCCCAATCCTTGCAAGACAACCTCAATACCTGCTCGATCCAATTCCTCAATCAGATGCTTCTGAGTTGTAATCAAACTGGATAAACTGCTCTTGCGACTAAGTGCATCAGCAACAACATTAGCTTTCCCAGGATGATATTTGATCTCAGTTCGCATGTCCTCAAGCACTTCCAACCATCTCTGCTGCCTCAAATTCAGATCCTTCTACTGATATATGTACTTCAAACTCTTGTGGTCCGTGTACTTGTTCAATTTCTGACCGTACACGTAGTGCCTCCATTGCTTTAGGGCAAAGATAATCGCAGCCAACTCCAGATCATGAGTCGGGTAATTCTTCTCATGCGGTCGTAGATGCCTAGACCCATAAGCAATTACTCTTTCCTCTTGCATTAAGACACAACCAAGCCCACGATGTGAAGCGTTGCTGTAAACATCATACTCAACACCTGCTCTAGGCAAAGCCAAAATAGGTGCAGTAGTCAGCTTCTCTTTCAACTCCTCAAAGCTCGCCTCACATTGCTCAGTCCACTTGAAGTTCACATTCTTCTTGGTCAGACCAGTAAGCGGCACGGCTATCTGAGCATAATCTTGAATGAATCTCCTGTAGTATCCAGTCATTCCAAGAAAACTTCTGACTTCCTTTACTGTAGTAGGCCTAGCCCAATCTCCCACTGCCTCTATCTCCTGAGGGTCAGTTGCCACTCCCTCCTTAGAAAGGATGTGATCAAGGAATGCCACATCAGATTTCCAGAAATCACACTTGAATAACTTGGCATACAACTCCTGCTCTTCCAGCTTCTTCAAAACTACTGCCAGATGCTCGGTGTGCTCCTCTTCTGACTTGGAGTACACGAGAATATCGTCGATAAACACCACGACGAAAGAATCAATGAACGGCCTCAGAACTTTGTTCATCAAGTCCATGAAGATTGCAGGTGCATTCATCACTCCAAATGGCATAACTAAGAATTCGTAATGCCCATGTCGAGTTCTAAATGCAGTTTTGTGCACATCTTCAGCTTTCACTCGAACTTGGTGATATCCTGATCGAAGATCTATTTTGGAGAAAACAGCTGCTCCTTGTAGACAATCGAACAAGTCATCAATTCGGGGAATAGGATACTTCTTCTGAACAGTGACCTTATTCAGCTCTCGGTAATCGATGCACATTCTCATCGATCCATCCTTTTTCTTTACCAAAAGCACTGGTGCTCCCCAAGGTGATGCACTAGGTTGAATAAAGCCCTTCTCCAACAGTTCCTCAATATGCCATTTTACCTCATCCTGTTCCACTGGAGCCATCCTATACGGTGCCTTAGAAATGGGTGCACTCCCGGGTTGAACAGTGATGCTGAACTCTACATCACGATGTGGGGGTAACCCAGGAAAATCATCCAAGACCACAGTCAGATAGTCCCAAACCACAGGAATCCCTTGCACTTTCACAGGAATCTCTTCCTTGCGGATAGCTGCCACCAGCCTAGAACACTTCTTCTTCCCTTGGAAAGTGACTTCAGGTCCACCTGGAGCCTTCACTGTTACCGTCTTGGTCTTACACTCGATGCTTGCACTGTATACCGACATCCAATCAATGCCAATGATAACATCGACTCCCAAGATAGTCAGCTCGATCAGATCAATCCCAAAGATTCTTTCCCCAATCACAATCTCGCAATCAGTATAGTACCGATCAGTGGTTAAAGTTTTCCCTGATGGAGTAGCTACTGCTAAGATCTTGCCTGGAAAAATCTTCGGTTCAACTCCTAACACTTTAGCAAATTTAGGAGACACAAAAGTATGAGAGGATCCAGTATTGAACAACACAACAGCTTTCATTCCATTTAAATAAAGTTCCTCTGTTACATAATACACACTCATTACGTAACAGTTCACTAAATAAGAGGAAAAAAGAAACAACATAAACATCTAAACATCCGCCCTCGTACCAGTGATGACATGATCTACTTCATCGGCATCAGCTTCCGTCAAGGCAAATACTCGCCCTGGTTGGTACGATCTCTTCCCACTCTGCTGCATTGGTACATTGCGATTACCATTCCGTGGCTTGGGGCATTGAGATTGGTAATGTCCCGTCTCACCACAGTTGAAGCAATTTACCGCAGGAGGTCTTACAACATTTTTCCCAAGTCCTCCAGCCACACTAACAGCGTTCACCCCTATCGGTTTGAACCTTTGTGCAGATGGTTGACCCTTGAAGTTCCCAAAATTTGCGGGCCTCTTTCCAGACTGCTAGTTGTTCCTCCGATTCTGAACAACATGAAACTGCTCCATGTCTGCTTCAGTGGCTGCTGCGTGCTTGACCAACTTGTCAAATCTTCTGATACCAAGAGGTATCATCCGGGATCTCAAGCTCGGCCTCAATCCATGCTCGAACTTACGAGCCTTCTTAGCCTCATCCATCACTAATTCAGGAGCGTACCTAGAGAGCTGAGTAAACTTGGTCTCGTACTCTCTAACTGACATGCCACCTTGTTGTAGTGATAGAAATTCCATAGCCTTCTTCTCTTGAACGTCGGAGGGGAAATAGTGACTGTGGAATTCTTCCAAAAATTCCTCCCAGCCAAGAACTACACCTCCCATTGTCCGCTTCATCGACTGCCACCACACAGCCGCATCCTTCTCAAGTTGCAGAGTCGCCAACTTCACCTTGCTGCCTTCAGGGGTCTCCAGCACTTCGAAGATCGTCTCTACCTGACGAATCCAGTTGTCAGCCGCATCAGGGGTCTGACTTCCCTTCGAACACAGGTGGTTTCATCCGTTTGAATGATTCTGCGAGTTTGATCGCTTCGGGCACCGGATTCGCAGGTACCCTTCCTTGGTTCTGATTCATGGCCACGGCATTGAGTGTCTGATAGACCCTCACAAGTTCCGTTTCCAAATTCAGACCCTCACCATTTCTAGCTCCTCTTCTAGCCATATTCTGATACAAAAGATCCATTTAATTCGAAGTATAAGACATGAATTTTAAATCAACTTGCATTTTATTGAATTCCAAACTTTATACATTCGAATTGAAAATATTTCTTAACATCAGAATGAAAACAGTAGAAGCTACAATAGTCTAACTCCTACGGTTCCTCTTTGCTTCTCGAAGTTCTCCTCGTAGTTCATCAACTTCTTCCTTCAGCACATCAGTCATATTCTTCCTCTTCTCGAGTTCCTATACTCGATGACTGAGAACTGCAAAGTCGTCCTTGCGCTTTGCCAATTGAGCCTCCAATAGTCCAACTCTCTCCCGCAGTGTTTCTACCTGCCTCTGAGGAGGTATCACAAGACTACTTGGAACCGGTTCTTCTTCTTCGTCAGAAGAGTCATCAGATGAATCCGGAGGTGGGGTGATCTCTCGGGATTCAGGCCATTCTTCTCAATCAGAATCTGCTTGCCCTGGGTAGTACTCTTCCTCGGAATCTGCTTGTCCAGGATAATAATCTTCCTCGATAATATGCCAGTTGTCGTCTCCAGTAGGGTCGAAGTGATCAGCCATCTTAGAAATAGGGAGGAAGAAGCATAAGTCATAGAGCAACACAAATGTAAGTAACTTACATTTAAATCTCTAGACTCAAACACACACTCTAATGTCCACTTCTAGGGTGTCGTTCCTTATAAATTTGTACTAGTGTGAAGCCTAGCTCTGATACCACTCTGTAACGCCCCGAATTCCAAAATACACTGAATTCGAGATTCCACGGGATCTTTACACTTCATTTAGTACAACTTTACAAGGAAATTAAAACTTTTCACTTTACATCAGAGTTACATGAAAACTTTACACTTTACATTTTATAGCAGAAGCAAATTTACAACATTTAAATAAATGTACATCAACATTTGAATAATCAACATTTGAATAAACTCTAAGCATCTGTGCTTCTTTAATCTTTATCATGTCATTTACCCTGCATACAAAACTGTGGGTACGTTAGTTTATTCAACCGACGAACATTATACACGGCCATCCTCTCTATGCCGGAAATAGTATAACTGATTTTCCATATTTAACAAACACAAACTTGTCACATATCAACCTAAAGGGAATATCCTATTGATGTCGTGTTGTGATTGTACACTTATTCCTTAATGCAATTATTTATATTACATGACACTAATGCACACTTGTTCGGATTTTATGCATCCCATACTACATAGGTCCGAGGGCAAGCCTCTTAATCGTTCTTCATCTTTGTAGGGTTCAATCCCTCGTCATGACTTAATCTACTACTGTAATTACGGTAAGTATCCTAGATGATCTATGAGTACAAGCTCGTGTACAGAAAACCTGGAGGGGAATCCCACGCCATATCTTGACTCGTCAAGCATGCATTCTGTGGCAATTCAGCCTCCTTCATGGCACACGATCCTCTTACAGTCACCAAACATCCCACAAGCGTCGCCAAGGTCTGATCATTCTGAGTAGTGCCCACGCCATGTCTTGACGCATCAAGTATGCATTCTGTGGCTCACCCCCGTATCGTAAACTCTAACTCTCATACTTGTGTTTTTCTCTCACTTTCATCACATCTCCACTATGTACTAATTTTAATTTAATAAAAATCATGAACAAAACCAATCTTTTAGAGTTAGTCCTCTCACTACTACCGGTCTTATTACTTTCATTTTACAATGACCCAACCTGGTCTTTTCAATTTCAATAATCATAATTATTCATCACTTTCACTTGCCGGTGTGAGTTTTGGCTACACTCTAATTTTTAATTTCAATTCATAATCTATATGTTTGAGTTTTTCATACTCAATAACATTTCTCTTTTCCAATCTCATGATTTCAGATTATTCATGAGTCCATAAACATACATAGAATTCAATTATTCCTTATGTATTTCATCAAATATCATCTTTACATTAAAATCACATCACTAGTTATATAGTCAAAATGAGTATTCACAACTCATAATTATCACACTATTCTTCAATAAGAATAATTCACATCACTTCACATTATATAATTTCCTTCTTATTCACATTTCTTTTCTAACACTTTATTTCAAGTTCTTTTGCGAATTATAACCTCCACAAAATATAATTGTAGAACCATAGTTCTATTTATACATTTGTTCTAAAAAATATACTCTACTTTATTTTGATAACTACCAAATTATTTTTCATAAATCCCACATATTTTTAGGACAATAATCATATTTTTTTCATAATTTTTTAATCATCAAAATCCCCCAAAAAAATGTTTTTCCCACACATTAAACCCAGGCCGAGACTGTGTTTCGAACCAGTGACCAGAGGGAAACAAGCCGCAGGCACAGACCACTAGGCCGAATGCGCCAAGCGGTATAGAAGGGCGCTGAGAGCTATAAAATCTCTCGGCTGTAGTTCATTCAATTGTAATGCACAAAACAAAATATGTGGTGCTACTGGGAATCGAACCATCGACTGGTGAGACACCCCGCCCACTGTAGTGATCAAAAGCATACCAACCACTCGAGCTATAGGCTCGGGTTGTCTTAGAGACCACTCGAAATTTTCTTAAGTCAATTCTCTCTGTTTACTAGAACATTTCGATGTTCAAAGAGTTCCCATTTGATTTTGCTTTTACCCAATCTTACTGTAAATTTCCAGATTAATTATTCCTATCATAGTTTATACTCCAGTGTATAAAAGTAATTTTTTTCAATAATTAACACATATCTAGCATACAATTAATTCGAATTACAAGCTACTACTAATATGTTTCTTTTTCGACATTTCTTATCAAATTTTAATTTCAATAATCCCTACATTAATTCTCTATTTTTAATCACTCCACAAACCCACAAGTCATATTTTAAATCATTCATTGCAACATTATCACAAAAGTACGTTCAAGCGCATGAAACAACTTTTTTTGCCTACTAACATTTGCATATTGTTTTTGATGCTAACAATAAATTTTTCTTTAGGCAATCCATGGCTATAATTTATTTACACACAACTTAAGTTTAATGATGGAATCCCATACAAGTTATATATCAACATTCCAATCAACTAATAGGCCAATTTTTCCAATTAAAAATGTACTCTTATTAATCTTTTTCATGCATCATCATTTCATTTTAATTCTAGCATGCTTTCTAATTAGAAATACGGAAAATTACCCACCTTATTTGGAGAGAAGTCAATTAGCAACACCTCCTAAACAAATGTCCTTGACAAAAGAGCGATCCTCCTCCTTGATGCACACACAAGCTCCAAGATGTCAAACCCGAGCACCTCTTGATTGCCGGCCTCTCCTCTTCTTGATGCAAGCACAAAATCCTCACACAACTCTCAATCTTTTAACTCACTTACTAAACTACTAGTAATGTATTTTAAACTATAGGTTTGGAGGAATAATAGCACAAGAATAACTAGGCTGGGGGGGGGGGGGGGGTATTTATACTAAAAATTTAGGAAAATGGAAGACTAGGATTAACTTAGGAGTTAGGATTAAAAGGCTAGGATTCAAGGAGGAGTTACAATAACCAACCATGATCAAGTAACCACCACCCATGACTCCACTCAAAATTTTCATTTTCCCTCCTTGTGCTCAAACCGGCCTAGCATCATGTGCATGTGCACGTGTACGTGCAATGCACGTGCATGCAACTTGTCTCCATTTAACAAAAGTTGTACATCTTATTTTTCATAAAAATAATCTTTAAAATGTGTTCTACATTACAAGTTGTATTTAAAATAGAAATAACTCATGGACTTTTAGTTTATGGGCCAAAATATTAGTTTATAAAAAGATAATAAATAAAATTAATTTGGGCTTTTAAAAAAGAAAGGGCTTAAGTTTATTTGAAAAAGGCCTTTATATAAAAATAATTAAAGAGCACATATACATATATCTATACTCATCATGGAAGAAATAAAATTTAATATTATCAAAATATTGCACGTGCACACTACGTGCAAAATAAATAATAAATTTTCATAAATGAAAATCGGGGCATTACAAGAGGTCTACGGGTTGGACAAGGTTGTTGTCTAACGCCGTAGGGTATTCTTGTATTTTTTGAAGAATAGTGGAAAATCTCAACTGGGTTGCTTGGGGACTCGATGTAGGTCGGGAGGACCGAACCTGGATACATCGCTGTGTACTCTGTGGTTGATTCTCTCTGTGGTTGTATTTTCTTTACTTGCTTTTTAATTTCTCTGTGAAACTTGTCTGGCAAGTCGACTATCCCTCTTCTATATGTCGACTGATCAGACTGGTATAACATAATCTTCGAAAACTTTTCTGACAAGTCGACTGAGTTCCGCTATAATTCGACTGATCAAACTTGTATAAAATACTCTTCTATTCTGACGCCCCAGTCAACTGTATTCCCTTTTCAAGTCGACTGGATAGTATGAAAAAGTTCAATTTCATTATTATTTTTTATACAACACTATTCATCCTCCTCTAGTGTTTCTTACCTTGTCTACAGGATCCAACATCGAATTCCAACAAACCTCTAAATATTTTTTTAAAATAAAATAAAAATTGGTCACACAGAACATCTTGTTCCGTCCAACCTTTTCTTCTTCTAAAATGCTAAATTGGCAAACAGCGAGTGCAGTTAAAAAATCTTTTTGCCAATTATCATTTTGCCCTTTGCCAAATTTGAGAAAAACAAGTGTGGATTCTCTCATAGTTGAGATATTGGCAAGACTGTAGAAAATTTTAAATCTATATAATAAATCACAAGACAGTTTGAAAAAAAGTAATCAAGTGACTCACCTTCAATTGAAACAAAATCAATAGCTCATATTCATCCTCCGAAAAGACATCCCCCCCCCCAAAAAAAAAGGTTAAATTTCACTATTTTGCACCCGCAAAGTTTTAAGAAGTTGGATTTTACACCCCATTTATAATTATTTTTGAACATATGTTGATGGAAACAAGGACTTTTATTTACAACTAATTGTTGTCGTATTATTCAAACTTGTGCTACATAAAATCCATGATGAAATTTTCAGATTCATGCATCAGTAATGCTGGAAAGTAAATGTAGCCCATACTCTTTGAAACTATAAAAAATTGTATGGTATATTTTACTATTTATAGGGCTTTTTATATAATGCATCGTTCTGAAGAAGTGCCATACGCACGTGCCCAAAGGCAAACCTAGTTCTTTAATAATTTTGGTGGTCCCCATGTACTTATGCTGCTACAATAAAGTGACAACACAGTTTCTCTCTCTTCCATTACAACATTATTAATTTTTAATTTTTAATTTTTTACTTCATTTCTGTAACAAAAAATAGGTGTAACTGGATATGGCATTCACTAATAATTTTGGACTAATGATTTTGGATTTGGCCGATCCGACCCAACTTGTAAACCTGGTAGTAGACCTAATAACTTAAATTTTAGTACATTGTATATTAGAACGAGATTGTTGTATGTGTTACAAAAAAGTAAATTATTTTTTTAATAGAAAATAAAGTTTAATATGTTTATATATAGTTTAATAAAGAGTGCAATAACTTTTTACTCCCAATTTGCATCCTATACTCTTTATTTTTAAAAAATCAACTTACCTATATACATTTTCATATTAATTAATTTTACTTTTACTTTCACAATGTTGCTAATTCATGTGGTTATACAGAGAAAAAAATATGTTATGAAATTGAATATTAAACTTCAGTAAACATTGAAAAATAAAATTACTGTCATATATTATTAGACACGTTAGGTTCCACTGAATCATCCAAAGCTGGAATAAAAAAAATGAATAGATCCGAATTAGGACCCGGACCCATTGCCATATGGTAGGGTCTGAGTACCTGAATACTTTTAGGATTATGTCTTGTATACTATGGTTCGATGTGAAGAGAAGACAATAAAGGGAGAAGATGTCCAAGCATCACAGTGAGAGGAAGAACAGGCAAGCAGCCAACAGCAGCAGCAATTGATAGTCCACTGCATATTCGACAGTCGACTGCCATAACTCTCTGTATTGGAGTCGAGCCCGTTGCAGTTCACTTCGTGTAACGCCCTGAGCTCTAGTCAGTTGCAGACGCAAAAAATAGATCCAAACAACGAACCAGCTCAGGCTTGCCTCACAAAAGGTGCTATAGCTTATTTGTACCCGTTGTTCATTGGCAATTCTACAAATACACAACTCTCCTATTCTCCTTGCCGATGTGGGATAAAGAACTCACCACCCAACCACACGTCCATGCACATGCACATGCAATGCACGTGAACAAACCCAACTCCCCTCCTACCCCTCACGTGCAGCAAGGAAGCCTGGGCCCCACACCAAAGCAGCCTACTCCACTTCTCATTTCATCATATTCTCAATTAAATCCCCAAATACCACGGCCCATAGAAATCCCTATAGTCCCAACAACCACCTCTCACTATTATATATATATATTCTCCTAATATAATATTATATATATACACACCATAAGTATGGGGTGTTGAACACCCCCCCCTAAGAGCTCATCATCCTCGCTGAGCTCGGGACCAGCAAGCTAATACAGTATTGCCTTTCTAGCCGATATGGAGAAGAGTACCATGATTCTGCTAGTGTACAAGCCCTACTCGGAACTCTGGCTACCCACCAGTGTACACCGCTAGCTCCACTCAGGCGTACATCTAGCACACTATCGGTGTCGAAAGTCGGGTTTGATACCACTTATAATGCACCGAGTCCCGCTCTGCTAAGCATGTAACTACACGTGCGCACACACGCGAACAAAATAAATCCTAATAACTGCCTACCATAGGCGTGCCTCACAAAAGGTGCTATAGCATATTAGGTACCCCTTGATCATAGGTAAATCTATTTAAACTGTTTATTTATTAATTCCTCACTGATGTGGAAATCACAATCCACCACCACACAACCATTCAAAGCACACATACACCAGCCCACACCACTCCTCTCCTTCTCTCACGTGTAGCATGCCCCTCTACCTGGGCCCCACCACACAACACAACGCACTCCCCCTCTTCTCATCATTAATGGCTCAAATCCCATACAACAAGCCCATAGAATTCCCTATAGGCCCAACTACCACCTTGTATATATATATATATATATATATATATATATATTATTATTATTATTATTATTATTATTATTATTATTATATTCTCCCAATATAATATTATATATATATACTCTTAAGTATGGGGTGTCATACTGTGTTTGGATGCAGTCGACTGACGGCGGCTGAAGTGTACAAACGGGTGGATGATCTTATTAATGCACATCTTCAACTTCAGGTTAGATCGTACGACTCCTATCATGTATCTTTCTCTTTAGGATATATCATGGTCAGTCGACTGCCATAACTTTCTGAATTGAATTCGAGCCCATTGCAGTCCATTGCATTTGGATGTAGTCGACCGACGATGGGTGAAGACTAAAAACTAGTGGATGATCTTATTAACGTACATCTTTAAATCCAGGTTAGATCATACTGCTGCTATCGTGCATCTTTCTCTTTAGGATATATTAGACAATTATTATATCAAGACTAAACCTAGTGTTTCTCTAGGACTATATATATATTATTGTAAAGCTTTCTTTGAGAGGTAAGAAAGAGTACTTCATTGTAGAGAGGTTGGCAGTTCTTCATTAAAACAATAAATTATCTTCAAGTGACGCTTGAGAGATAGATATGTTCTTAGTGAGAGTGTTATATCTCTTATATCTTCTCTAGTTAAAAATTTTCTTATTTATTTCTCCCCGGATTAGGATTCGCCCAACTGGGACAAATATTATGTGCTTGTGTATGCTTGGTTTGATCTACTATTGCTTGGTGGTTTGTTTGTAGTGATCGGTGGTTGCAAACTCAGTAGCGAATTCCTAACAATTGGAATTAGTGCTTCAAGTCATAAATTTTCCGTAGTTCAGGAGTTGCTCGATTTTCTTGGAGAAGATGATAGACCCGGATTTCACGAAGATCAAGCGGTTTGACGATAATAGGAGACCAATCAAAATAAAGTAGGAGAATATTGAAGAGATTGGTTCAGAAGCCTTTAGTTTAATTCAGATGTTTACAGCAAGCGACATCAGGTGTAGAAGCGCGACGAGTCTATAGGCAAGACTTCGAACTGACTGCTTGGAATCGCCATAACAATATCGAATGTACTAGAAGAGAAAACTGTTCAATTACTCAATGAAGGAAAGTACTGCTGTACTACATCATATAGTGGAATCCAAATTAGAGTTATCTGAATTGAGGGCGAAAAACATAGATGATCTATTATCTTTTAACTTGATTGATTCACTACAAGATCCATACAAGCATCTGATAACCACCATGTTAGACAGAGAGTCTACCAAGGAGAAGTTTTCGGTAGTAGAGGTGATCGAGGGCTTGAAGGATGATGAACTTTGGAAGGAGATTCAGAAATGGGCTTTTTCTATGAGTTGCATCAGGGGGAAGGTACTTCAAGTGGAACCAAAGTCCATGTAAGAGTAAGATCCGTTGCCACCATTACTAAGGGATTGGGCATTACAAGAGGGACTGTCGCAACTGGTTGAATCAGAAAAGCGCTAACATTGCTAATATTTTTAGTACCGCTGAATCTGGTGATATCTTATACTGTACTATTGTCACAAGCCCACCATCTCAGCTTAGCCAGCAAAGGGGGTTGATTCACGACCTAATTAAGGGAGATTGATCATCCGATCATGGCTGGCCATAAAATCAAGAAATTCGCTGAGCAGAAGTTCCTAAATTTGAGACTTTCTACACCAAAAATATTCACTTAAATTTAGGTATTCAGGCTTGGATGGCAGCTCAGGATCAGCCTCATGAAAAGTTGACAGATCAGTCACTCTTACTTTCACTCTACAAAACTGTACATGAGATTTTCATCTCATACGGCTCCTCGTTCAATTATTTCAAAGTAATTGAATCATTTTCTTCGTCCGGGAATCTCTTCCCTTCTTCCACTCTGCCCGTAGAGTAACTAAAACCAATAGGCCTCTTGAATCTTCTCTTTCCCTTTTTTTTGGCGTAATGTGGATGCCTCTATTTTTACTATATGATAAGAATTCTCTTGTTGAGAATACACCTCAATGACCAATGGTTAATAGTGGCCCTGATGGGTGGTTTCGTTAGAATAAGTAATAATGAGATCACCAGTTTATGAAATGATGTGGAGATGAGTACTTACATTGATATGCAACAAGCTCCTAATTGTATATAAATAGAGGAGGAAATAACGATGTGGAAAACAAGACAATAATTTTGTACAATGACATTGTACAACAATTTTTAAAGGGATGTAGCGCAACTTGGTTGTAACATAGTTTACTTTTATTCAAAAAGATCTACCTCTTGATAACTGCCTTTGGTAGATTAATGCTCTTGATAGTACGATAGTAGCATCCACATATGAAAATGTCGTGGCAGAAGCGGGGTCAGTCAAATCATCCGCACGGGCCAGAGGGTACCACCTAGGGATGGCAAATGGGTCGGGTCGACCCGCGACCCGCCCATATAACCCGGCCCGCGAAACGACGGTTCGGGTTCGGGTCGAACCCATTAATGTTAATGGGTCATCCTGGGTCGCGAATTAAGCGAATTCAACCCGTATAACCCGGCTCGTTAACCCGCAAAAATAAATCTGACCCGCCTGCCAACCCGCGAGTCGACCCGCAGGTTGCGAACCATTTGACCCGTACGGGTCAAATGTTCGACCCGTACGGGTCAAATGTTCGACCCACCCTGGGTCTACCGTTGACCTGCGGGTCCAACGGGCTGATCCCCAACCCGAGAGCCATTAACGGTTCTTTTAGCTGTTTTTTTTTTTGTTTTTTGGTTTTTTAGTTTTTTTACCCTATAAATCCCCTAAAACCTTAACAATAACTTCACACCTTACTCTCTTATTCTCTCTACTATTATTACTCAATTCATTTCAATTTGTGAACAATTCAAAAAACAAGGTAGCAAGACATATACACGATCAAACGAAAAATTCCGATCGTATCGAACTCAAAATTCTGATCGTCTTCAAGTCTTCAATTCTCCTCCAACTGGTCAAGTCTTCAAATCTCCTCCAAGCTCTCTTCAAGTCTTCAATTCGGGACTTCTACTTCTACTTTTGTTCTTATTTTTACGGGTTTTTTGTATACGAGTATCCACGGTGAACGGTATCAAAATTTCATATCCCTCTTCGTCTATTTTTATTTCTATTGTTTGTTGGTTTTTTGATATTCTCTCTCACAACCGTCTTGTTTTCTAGATTTTTTTTGTAACTTATCGCGCCTACATTGTGTTTAATTTTTTTACAGACTCTACTACATATCAACATGTCTAGATCACGTGGTAGCGGCCTTAGCCAAAGTGGACAAGATTCCATCGGCACTTCCCGTAGGCCTCCAATTGTCCCACAAAATGACCTCGCTGAAGACTACCTTAATCCTCCTCTCCAACAATGGGGTACACACGGTGAGTTTGTAGGAGACATAGAATTAGAAGAAAAACCACAACAACAAGCCACCGAAACAACACAACCGGCTACTAGTCAGAAAACTAGAGGGGAAAGTATTGATTGGCACAAATTCTATGATTATATTCCGGACAAAAATTTACCGGGTGTAGGTTCAAAAGTGTGTAAAGCATGTTCGAAGGGATACAAATGGAAGAGGGGTGAGGGCACGGGTACAATTAAGTGACACATCCTAAATGTGCATAAAGAACTTCTTGTTGACTTACTCGGCCAACAAAAAATTCACCCTAGTACCGGTCTAGTTGATAGCCACCCTTATAATCCCGAACTTGTTCGTCAGGAAATGGCCCAATTAGTAATCAAAGAAGAGTTACCATTTTCCTATCCCGAGAGTAGGGACTTGAAAAATTTTAATCAAACCCCTTAAACCCTCATTTTAGAAGAGTCCCTAGGAATACTTGCAAATCGGATTGTTTTAAAATGTACAATGAAATAAGGGAAGCTTTGACTGCAATTTTATGGAGTTTAACTTGTAGAGTTAGTTTAACTTCCAATTGTTGGACGGGTTGCAACAATATTCCAATGATGGGAATAACCTGTCATTGGATTGACAGTGATTGGATTCTTCAAAAAAGAATCATATCACTTGTCGCGTTGCCATATTCCCATAGTGGCAATGAAATTGCAAACCGTACTTTAGAAATTTGTGATGTTTTTCATATTCACGATAAAATTATGTGTATAAGTTTTGATAATGCATCTAACAACAATGCATCAATTAGTATTTTAAAAACCGCATTAAACCCTCCATCTGGCAATATTTTTCATGTTAGATGTGTATGTCATATTTTAAATTTATGTGTTCAAGATGCATTAAATAAAGCCTAACCATATATACTTAAAATTAGAAATTGTGTACATTTTATTGCATTAAGTGGCACCATATTTCAAGAATGGAAAGCTTGGTGTAGGCTTAAAAATGTACCTTTTAGAAAATTCCCAAAGGATGTTAAACACCGATGGAACTCTACTTTTGATTTGCTACAAGTTGTTACTGTATATAAAGCATGTATAAATGCTTTTTGTAATGCAAAAAATATGCAAAATTTTGAAATGACTCCCGTCGATTGGTTTTATGCCGAATCTTTGTTGAAAATTTTAAAACCTTTTAAAACCACAACTTTCATGTTTTCAAAATCTTATGAATCTACTTCTAGTAGCATTTTTATTTCAGTAGTTACTATGATGCAAACTTTTAAAGAAATGATCGACGATGCTTTTATTGGTGATATTGTAAAACCTGCATACACAAAATTTTTGAAGAATTTTAACCCTCCTCCTATGTTGTATTGTGTTGCTGCTGTGATGGATCCTCGTATCAAATTAGAAAGTACGAAGAGTTTAATTGAAATGTTTTTTAATTTACTTAGGGAGGATGATAAAGAAATTGATTGCGCTTCTTTTTTAGTTAAATTTGAATCGATATTAAATAACTTGTATAATTATTATGATAGATGTTTTACTTCTTGTAGTACAACTTTTTTAGTTAGTTCTTCTTCTGCTACTTCTAAAGGTAAGGGTAAGAGTAAATTTGACGATAGAACATTTAATTTACTTGCACAAATTCAATCAAAAAAATCTAGGACTAATCAACCAAATGAACTAAATTGGTATAACCAACAAGATTCTGAGTTTTTTAGTTCTTCACTAGATATTTTACAATGGTGGAAAGACCATGAACACACTTATAGTATTCTTAAATACATGGCTAAAAATCTACTAACTCCTCTTGTCTCTACAGTTGCTTCTTCAAGTGCATTTTCTTCAAGTGGCAGTGTTCTAACTGATTACAGGAATCGATTGAAGCCCCAATCGTTAGAGATGCTTGTCTGCACTGAAGACTGGCTGAAGGCTGAAGAAAGGACCCAAGGAAAAATATTATAGCATCCACAAGTGTGAGCACCTCGCCGGAAGAACAACAACAACAAAAACAACAATAGCAACCAAAATGAAGAATTCAAGACCAACAACAAGTCAACAACAAGAAATTGAAGGCCATCAAATTGAAGACAATTGTAAATAGATAAAAAATTGTATTAAATCTTTGCGTGTTATTTAAAATTAGGAAAATTGAAGTAAATTGAAATTGTATATAAGAAATTTATTATTGTATAAAAAAAATTGTAGAAAATCTTTATTTCTTATTACAAATTGTAAAACTTGTATAACTTGAAATCATATGAATAATATATCAATTTTTTTTTGGCAATTTCACTCTTTCAATCTTTTTATTATTATTACGATTTTTTATGTATTTTATTAAAATTATTTTTTTTAAGTGAAAAAAAAGTTAACTCTCTAGCCGGGCCAACCCGCGGCCGGACCCGACCCGACCCAAGTTGGACCCGAAAGGGTTCACGAGTTGGGCGGGTTGCAAATTCACCTATTCGACCCAGCCCTGCCCGGCCCGATTAACCCTCCGACCCGACCCGAACCCGCCCAAGTCAGCCTTCAACTCGGGCAGGTCTGACATGACCCGGCCCGGTCTACCCGAATGCCAACCCTAGTGCCACCCCATCCAACCCCCATTCGTTAAATATATTCTTGAAGCCCTTGTTCCAGAGAACTTTAGGACTCCCACCTTCGAGTCATACAGTGGTGAATTAGACACAACATATCACATCAAGAGTTTCAAAACTAATACAATGATCAACTGAGCCTCCAACGCACTCCCACCTGAAGGGTTCATTACGGGAATGATACTACTGTCTCTCTCGGGTCTATCTTCTCCTTCATTCAGCTCGAAGAACTTTCTTTCGCCCACTTTGTTAGCAGTCGCAAGACCGAGAAGACGAGTGCTACCCTGCTCGAGTTAAGGCAAAGGGATGGGGAGACACTCAAGGACTTCATCATGTGCCTCATAGAAAATTTAGGTCCATCCCAACCCTTGACTCAGCTATAGAAGCTACTGCCTTCCGACACAACATCTGTGACGCCGACCTCAAAGCATCCCTTGCTAAGAGGCCTCTACGAGACTTCTTCAAATTCCTCTAAAGGAGTGAGAAGTACACCCGGGTTGAGAAGGCTCTTCATTCCCAGTCCGAAAGGTTCCCCCCTCCAGAAACAAATGGAAAGTACAAACAATAGGAACCAAGAAGTCTTAGAATGATGGTTTTGGTTAACTACACCCTCCTCTAGTCCCTCACTTTGTTAAGTTCACCCCTCAATGTTAGTATCTCGTCGGTCCTTATGGAAATCGAAGGAAATAGGCTACTTCGGGCCCCTCCTAAGATGGACACAGTCTGCAGTAGGAAGAGGGACAAAAGCTGATGGTGCCGATTCCATAAGGACGATGGTCACGATATGGATGAGTGTCGAGCTCTCAAAGACAAAATGAAGCCCCCATTTGCCCAGAAGGACAATGTCGAGCCTCCTCATGCGAGGGGATCTAACAAGCATGCGAAGAAAGATCACGAGTCCCAATACTTGGAACCGCTGGTCGTTTTTAAATCTATCTGTGGAAGACCTATGGATGGGGAGTCTAACTTCACCTAAAAGGCATTCGTCTGAGAGGTAAACTCAGTTCACAAATTTTCATTGCCAAAAGCTTGGGGTCTAGATAAATTTTTTGGACAAAGATATTGAAGGCGTTCGAACACCCCATTGCGTGGCACTGGTAATCAGCCTCTGCATGGCGAACCACGAAGCGCCACATCTTGGTGAACAATGGTAGCTTGGTGAACTTCCTTTTCTTAAAGAGCGTTTGAAGGACTCAAGCTCTCTAGGGACCATCTGAATCCCGCCCGGTTCACCCTCCATGGGTTCTCCATTGCTCCGGTCCATATCAAAGGGATAGTCACCCTCCATGGGTTCTCCATTGCTCTGGTCCATATCAAAGGGATAGTCACCCTCGATGTGACTGTGAGAAATGTCCTAGCTACTCGAACCAAGGCCATGGACTACATGGTTTTCAATATGAAGGCCACCTACAATGCCATCCTCAGCCATCCCGGCATAGCAGCTCTTCACGACGTAGCTTTGACCTTACACATGAAGAAGAAGTTCCCTACATCAGTTGGGGTAGGAAAATTAAGGGTGGCCAAGAAGCGACATAGGCTTGCTACACAGTCGCACTAGGGGGCTTGGTCCTCCCATTCGATGCCGTATGACTTCCTCAGGAAAGGAGTCAAGTTGACTCCAAGACCATGCGGTGGGCGGGTGAGCAGCTGCGGATGGGGGAGTACAGGGATGCAGTGTCGACTAGAGGGCGGCAACGGGGGATTGCAGCGGTTGGTGCGGTGGAGGTGCACAACAATGGCGGCGATGAGTGGAAGCTGCGTTGGTTGTTGAGCAGGGTGAAGACAAGGGTGGCATCGAGGGTTACGGATGTGGAGGTGGTGCACAGGGATGAGGGCAGGACGGTCAGGATGGTGCTGGCTTGGGTGGTTGCGGATGTGGAGATAGAGAGAAAAGAAGAAGGCTCTGTGATACAGGTGTTGAGGGGATGGCATCTACAGCTCAGAAGAAGGCTGTTACTGGAGTGAGGAAGAGCACAAGAATGAAGACAATGCCTGATCGATTGAAATATTATGTGCTCACATAGTGTGCATGTGCACAAGCAGATATTTGAAGATGATGATGGCGGGAAATGTAATACAAGTGTGAAAATGATCTGTGTAGCAGGGTATAAATATGGAGTAGGGTATGAGTTAGCTGGATTATTGTTGTAACAAACTTTCTCCTCTTCCAAATCTCTAAAAAACTTCTCTTCTTCTTCCTTCCTCTCTTTTCCATAGCCTTCTGCACTTTCTTCTCTTGTTCTTGAAGATATGAACTCTGTTTCTCTCAGATTTAAGTGAATTCAGGAAGTTATCTTGTGTGAAATAGAAAGATTGAGTATCTGATTATTCTTGTGGTTAATTTGAGTACCAATTTGGTTCTTTCACAACTTGAGCTCCGTCAATGGCGGATGGGAGGCGATCGTTAGAAGACATACGTGAAATAACTCGCATTCAGGGTGAGCAGTTGCAGGCAATAACAGATGATGTTGATACACAAAAGAAGCTATTCTCCAAGATGTTCCTGCGATTTGCAACCATGGAAAGCAAAATGGATCGATTTACTGTGATGGTAGAAAAGTTAAATCAATTTGCGACTATGGAGGAGAAGCTGGATCAGCTGCTTAGGGACACAGTATCATCAGAGAACCCAACCTTTGTAAGATCATCTTCCTCACCTTCACATCATGGTAATTACTTCAAAAACCCTCAACTAGATTTTCCTAGGTTTGATGGCAATAACCCTATGGAATGGTTATTCAAAGCTAACCAATATTTCGCATTTCATAAAACCCCTATGGAATAAAAACTTCATATTGTATCATTCCATTTCGATGGCAGAGAACTAGCTTGGTTTCAATACAAGTATGAAAATGGTGATTTTCTAAATTGGGAGGTGTTTGTGAAAGAGTTAGATATCAGATTTGGGGTTTCTCCCTTTGTAGACCATGCAGGCCAGTTGTTTAAACTAACCCAAACCACCACACTAGCAGCCTATCAAGATCAGTTTGACATGTTAATCAACATGACCAAGAGTCTATCCACTAATCACATTTTGAGCAACTACATCTCTAGGCTAAAATCTGAAATCCTGTAGAGAAGTCCTAGCATATAAACCAACTACATTAGCTGATGCAATTGGCTTTGCCAGACTCCAAGAGGATAAGGTTGCTGAGCCTAGATACCAAGGTGGTTATGGGAGCTATCAAAGGCCACCATGGCAGCCACCACCTAGTACCCTACCCCCTCTACTACCAATCCCAGAACATACTAAAACCACACCAAACACAAACTTCCAATCCAAATTTGCAGTAAAAAGAATACCACCAGCTGAGTGGGCAGTTAGAAAGGAGAAAGGGTTATGTTTCAATTGCGATAAAAAGTATAATCCTGGCCATAAGTGTCAAAGAAATTTTTTTAATGTTGCTAGTAGAAGAAGGGGAAGAACAGAGTTCTGCACCTGTGGAGTTGCAGCACACAGGAGGTGATGATAGTTCATATGAGGCTGGTAGTGATGATACCCCAGAGATTTCTTTTCATGCTTTTACAGGCAATAAGTCACTAAGAACTCTAAGAGTGCAAGGTTCTATCAATAATCAAATGATACAAATTATGATTCATAATGGCAACACTAACAATTTTATGCAGGACTTGGCTAGATTTTTGAACTTGCCAATCCAACCAACTCCCCATTTCAAAGTGATTGTGGGTAATGGAGAAACAATGCAATGTGAAGGGAAATGTTTAGCTGTGCCAGTTGAGATTCAAGGTCACTCTTTCATGATTGATTTTTATATCTTACCTATACATGGCTCAGATGTGGTTTTGGGTATTCAATGGTTGAGGCTATTGGGAAAAGTTGTTCATGACTATGATGCGATGACCATGGAGTTTGTATTTGGTAATAAGAAAGTTTTAATCCAAGGTGGAGATGTCCGAGGTCCCTCACAAATAGAACTCAATTCATTGCGGGGGGGATTACTACAAATGCAGTCGGAGAATTCTTTCACTTAGTCTTGCAAGAAGAATGCCATGACCAACATATTCTCCCAGACATTGCAGCACTGATACAACAACATGCCTCCCTATTCCATGAAGTTAGTGGGTTGCCTCCTGCAAGAGAGTTTGATCACTCTTTGCATTTGATTCCTGGTATGGGTCCGACCAATGTCAGACCATATATCCACATTTCCAAAAAAATGAATAAAAAGGCAGGTTCAAAAAATGTTACAAGAAGGGATAATTAGACATAGTAGAAGTCCATTTTCATCCCCAATATTTTTAGTTAAGAAGAAAGATGGGACTTGGAGATTTTGTGTTGACTATAGAGCTCTAAGCTCAATCACAATAAGAGATCAATTCCCTATACCAACAGCAGAAGAACTCTTTGATGAACTGTAGGGTGCAAAATATTTTAGCAAACTGGACCTCAAAGCTGGCTACCATCAAATCAGGGTTCGAGCTGAAGATGTAGAGAAGACAGCTTTTCACACTCATGAAGGCCATTATGAATTTCTAGTCATGCCATTTGGCCTAACCAATGCACCATCGACATTCCAAGCTACAATGAATTTAATGTTCAAACCTTATCTGCGAAAATTTGTCCTTGTATTTTTTGATGACATATTGGTATATAGTGCAGATTGGTTGTCTCATTTGCAGCAACTAGCTATGGTGATGAGAGTTCTAGAACAAAATCAGTTCTTCGTGAAGAAAAGTAAATGTGAATTTGGTAAACAATCTCTAGAGTATTTGGGGCACTTGATTTCTGTAGAGGGTGTTCAAGCGTGTCCTTCAAAGGTAGAAGCTATTAAAGATTGGCCAACTCCTAAGACATTAAGGCAACTGAGGGGATTTTTTGGATTAGCAGGGTATTATAGAAGGTTTGTTAAAGGCTATGCTTCCAAAGCTGCAGCACTCACTGATCTATTGAAGAAGGATTCATTCATGTGGAGCAGAGAAGCTGAGCATGCTTTTTCTCAACTCAAAGAAGCTTTGCAAACCACACCTATGCTAGCATTACCAGATTTTTCAAAGCAGTTCACTATAGAGGCATCGGGGAAGGGAATTAGGGTTGTGTTGCAACAAGATGATCATCCAATAGTGTTCTTCAGTAGAATGATGTCTCCAAGAATGCAGTAAGCATCTACTTACATAAGGGAAATGTTTGCGATTACAGAGGCAATTAAAAACTGGAGGCAATACTTATTGGGCAGAGAATTCACTATATGCACAGATCATCAAAGCTTAAACCATATGGTCAATCAAACAATCCAAACTCCTGAACAGCAGAGATGGGTTTATAAGCTAGCTGGATACAACTTCAAAATTGTTTACAAGCTAGGAAAGGTGAACTCAACTATAGATGGTTTATCCAGATCCCCGAGTGAAGAATGTGGTGCTTTGATGACCACAATTTCAATTCTACAACATGAGGTTTATGGACAAATTAAGGAGGAAACTACCAAGGATCCTGCATTGGCTAAACTCAGTGAAGAAATCACACTAAATCCTGCATCCAAACCATTGTTACTTTTCAAAGATGGGTTATTATTTAGTAAAGGTAGAGTGCTAGTTCCACATAAACTCGGGGGGTTGTTTATGCAGGAATGGCATTCATCACCTGTGGGAGGTCATTCTAGCATCAAAAAGACTTTGGCTAGGATCAAAGAGTCTTTTGTATGGGAGGAAATGGCCAAGGATATTCAACAGTTTGTCCAAAAGTGTCCTATATGCCAGCAGACTAAGTATAGCACTTCAAAGCCTGGGGGTTTACTGCAACCTCTACCAATTCTAGAGCAAATTTGGTTTGATATCGCAATGGACTTCATCATTGGATTGCATTTGTCCCAAGGCAAATCTGTCATGCTAGTAGTAGTCGATAGATTATCCAAATATGCTCATTTAATAGCTTTAATGCCACACTTCACAGCATTAAAAGTAGCATCCCTGTTTGCTACTAACATTGTCAAGTTACATGGCATACCCAAGTCAATCATTTCTGATAGAGACGGTATATTCTTGAGTCATTTTTGGAAGGAATTGTTCAAAGCACAAGGCACAACTTTGAAACACAGCACAGCTTACCATCCACAAATGGATAGTCAAACAGAAGTGGTAAATAGATGCATTGAGCTACATCTGAGGTCATATTGCAGTGAACATCCACAACAATGGGCCAAATTTGTTGATTTAGAAGAATATTGGTATAATACTTCCTTCCACTTATCTACTGGGTTTACACCATTTGAGATTGTATATGGCAGAAAACCTCCATCCATGCTAGACTATCTTCCAGGGATGATTAGAAATAGTGTTGTAGATGAAGAACTCCATGGTAGAGCAGGAGTTTTGAACAAGTTGAAGACAAATCTCTTGCAAGCTCAACTGAGAATGAAACAAAAAGCTGACATGCACAGGGTGGAAAGGCAATTTGAGGTTGGTGATTGGGTGTTTGCGAAGCTACAAGCTTATAGGCAGCAATCACTTCATCAAAGACATTGGCAGAAGTTGGCAAAGAGATATTATGGTCTCTATAGGGTCGTAAAGAGGATTGGGGCAGTAGCTTATCAGCTACAGTTACCATTTGAGTATAAAATACACCCACTTTTCCATGTCTTATTGTTGAAAAAGTGCCTAGGTGATCATTCTACAGTAGTGCCTTCAATGCTTCCTCATCAGTCAATTGGGGATAAAATCTATTTCCAAGCAGCTGCAATTCTAGGGAAAAGAGTGGTGAAGATTGGGAACACTTTGCACAACCAAGTGTTGGTACAGTGTGGGGGGGGGTTATCAGAGGAAGACAATAGTTGGGAAGATGTAGCATCCATTGCAAAGGTTTCACGCCCCGCTTCCAAAAAATACGGAATACGAGCACGTAACATTGGCCCATCGAATGATTTTCATCATCCATAAGCTGTTCAAGAATCTTTACAACATCTTGCAAAATAATCAGAGTCGGAAGCAAAAGTATCAACCAACATGCACATATGAACCAAATACCAACAAGAATACTTGAAATAAAATATATTAATCTTAAATAGTCATGATCTGAATAACACAAATAATCCTGGGTCACATTGCCCAAATACAAGAATAAATCCAAATACATGAATACAATTATTGTTCAAAGCAAGAAAACCAGAAATAATGATAACAAGACTCCAGCAACTAGTATCTCATGTCACCAATACCATCTGGAACCTGTTCTCCAAAATCTGCAATTCAACGAATGTAGGGAAGAGGAAAAGAGAAAAACAAGTACCTGTCAATTGCAAGTTACGGGCCACTTATAATGTAGGATACAAGTACATGGAGAAACTAACTAGCAACATGGTATAAGCATGATGTCAAAATAAACAACTAGCATGGCAAAGTGAACAAGTATAAATGTCATGAATTAAGTATCAAGTAATCAAGTATCATGTAAATATGCATCAGGTGTCAGGTATCATGTAATCATGTATCAGGTGTCAAGTTTTAAGTCGCATGTATCAAGTGTCATGTATCATGTAGTCAAGTATCAAGTGGGCATGTATCATGTTCAAGTAATTAAGTATCATGAATCAGGTAGCATGCACAGGTAATCATGTAACAGGTAATCAGGTATATAGGTAAACAGGTGAACATGTATCAGGTATTATGTCATGTCAAGTCTTGTATTTATTACTATCTAGGTAGCACTTCATGCATCCATCCTTTTACTACATGGTTTCTACAACAAACAGTTTCGCTTTAGAGTTCATAGTGGACCAGAGAGGGCAGTGTACTCAGGGATCAGAACAGAAATAGAAAAAAGGTTCATGAATCAAACAGGTACATGAATCATCTGATTCATGCATCAACAAGTTCATGAATCAATAGGTACACGACCAACAGGTCCGTGCATCAACAAGTAACAGGTACATGACCAACAGGTCTGTGCATCAACAAGTAACATGTACATGAACCAACAGGTCCATGCATCAACAGGTAACAGGTACATGAACCAATAGGTCCATGCATCAACAGGTTCATGTATCAACATGAATTAAAATGGGAAACATGGGCCACCTTCCGAGTACACGTTTCTGAATTATCCACTATTAGATCTTTCCCTTAAACCTCAGCTTGATTATTTTGTTATTATTAGTCAACAGGCATGTATGTGTACAAACAAGTCAAGAATAAATTTGCATGATCATGTAACAGGTTCAGGTTGCAAGATAAACAAGTACAGGTACAAGATAACACATAACAGGGTAAAACAACTAGTTTTCTAATTCAGGACAGTAAGACAGTGTTGTACAAAAATAGTGATTCCCGCTAATACAAACATCCAAATCAGGATCCATCGAAGGATTCAGAAAATAGACTTCAACACGAATCTAGAGAATATAAATAAGCCATATAGTATTTCACAATATCTTAACTCAAAACAGGGTTGAATGCAGAAAACATGTTCAGTCAGAAACCAGGAAAACGAATTATCAGTCAGGAAACTGCATCAAAACCTCTCAAATAAATTCAGGAAAAATCTGAGGTATTCCCCTATATGTCTATAATCAAAATATAGAGTTTCATATTATTCTAGAAAAATTAGTTTAGCCATCAAAATTGAGAACACATCAAGAAACGATACTTTGGAAAATCTGGAATTCCCAACACTGCTGTACGAAAACTGAAATATCTCACAAGCCGTGAAACGAAATCCAAGTCTTCCAAAGGGAGATGAAAATAGACAAAATAATTTAACTTTCATATTTCACAAATATTTTTCATACAGTAAAAGGAATCAGGGTAAAAACAAAATTCTTTACAGGACATCGAGCAAAATACAGCAAGGATGACTTTTGTAAACATGCATGAAACGACATATAAAACTCATCAATAAAATCTACCAAAATTCTGGATAATCCCTAGATAGGTATAGAAAAACTGACCAAAATTTTCGATCAAAATAATATGTGTAGCACAGTTAATGAAATCATTTAGTCATCAAAAACATCGAAAAACAAAATCTGAAAAAGATCGACACCTCTGTAGTAAAACAGTCATAACTCACTCATACGAAAACAAAATCAAGCAAGGTCAGAGGGGTTTGAAAATAGACTAAATTCTCTAAATCTCATGTTTTATACCAAAATTAAGATACTGACTTCAAGGCAGTCCAAAACAGCAAACAAAACAGATCAGCGACAAAATACAGATTTTTTCCTTTTACAACAACTCAACATATATCATACAAAACTTGTTCAAAACACAACCAAACATGAAATAGAATTTACCAAGTGTCTAAACATCATGAATTAGGGTATATAGCATGTCCACACCAAATATATCACATGGGTCTCAACCAAATCAAGAATTCTCACAAGGGTCTCACATACGTGATCAAAATCAAGAACGGGTAAATCCTAAGTTAATTCATGTCCATATTGTATTGTGAATCATCTATGGTCGAATTTTTACAATAGAGACAGAACCCATCAAACATACCACAAACAAAAGTCGTCTCTAGACCCAACTACACTATAGGTGGTATTTTTGACTTGTATCAAATAAATGAATTGGAGTACAAGTTACTTGCCTGAAAGACGACGAATCCAACAGAGAGAAAGAGAATTACGGGAATGGATTTCCAGCACAACTCAAAGAACGAACACGAACCACAAACGAGAACCACTTCAACCAACGAAACTAGTGCATGGAAATTGCACGTGCACACACCACCAAAACTCAATAGCAAGAGCTCACGACAAGAGCAGGGTACAACGACGACAAGGCAGCGCAGCGAGGGGGAACGACAGGGCACATCAATGATAGGGAAGCGGCCTAGGGCAACGGGGACGGTAGCACAGCGGCTACCGCTGCTGCTGGTGTTATCTATCACCGTTGGTGGGATCTGCGGGGTGCCGGCGTCGAAGTGACGACGCGACGACAGGAGGGAGGCAGGGCAGAGGGACCAGGAGGGAGTGCGCCGGGGTGTCGGCAGTTGAGTCAGAAGGCGAGAGAGATGAGGGGAGGTGCAGTCGGGAGAAGGTTGGCGACTACAGGCGGAGCCAGGGAGGAGGGAAGGATCGGGAGAGGCTGAGAGGTCGGAGGTGGTCTGGGGCTGTAGCGGGAGGTTGGACTCGACGCACGAGGAGACAGGGGGGTCATCGCGAGAGTGGAGATGGACAGGGACGGGGTGCAGCAGGGGACAAGGGGCTCGAAGATGAGGGAGAGATGAAGAAGATGAAGCGGCAGTTAGGGGAGGTAGGGGGAAGACAAAATGGGGGATGGGTTAATATAGCAGGGGTATTAGGGTTAGGGAATGCAGGTGGGAATCGGGTGTGGGTTTAAGGGGTTAACAGGTTTAGGTGTTTAAGTGAATGGGTTGTTGGGTTTTTAATGGGTAAGGTAGAGTATACGGTTTAAAACGGGTTATAGGGAATTGGGTATGGGTTTAGTGTATCAAGGGGTTTAAAATTAAAAATGGGTTTAGGTTTTAAATGAAAATCCAATAAAAAAATTAAATACAATAACTAATAAAATATAATTTTATAAACTAATATAATTTTGCATTAAAAGTATAGAGTCTATAAGTACAAATATAATTAACACATAAAATGGATTTTTAGTAAACATTCAAAAACAACAATAATAACAATAATACAAATAACAATAATAATAATAAGGCCATGATAAAAATATTAATAGTGTTAAAAATAACAGTAATAATATCAATAATAGAAATCATGGTATCAATTTAAATAATAAGATTTGTATAAAAAATCATAGGAAATGGTTACAAATAAATTATTAATTAAAGATAAACTTTAGTGGAAGATTCAAAAATACATTTTAACGAAAAGAATTTGAAAAAGAAAAAAAATAATTTGCAAAAATTTTAAATACAGAAAATATACGAAAAATACAATTTTGGGAAAACAGGGGTTACAAAAGGCTTTTCCACATCTGCATTCAAACCTTGAGGACAAGGTTCTGATTGAAGAGGAGGGTATTGATACAGGTGTCGAGGGGATGGCATCTACAAATCAGAAGAAGGTTATTACTGGAGTGAGGAAGAGCACAAGATTGAAGACAATGCCTGATCGATTGAAATATTTTGTGCTCACATAGTGTGCATGTGCACAAGCAGATATTTGAAGATGATGATGGCGGGAAATGTAATACAGGTGTGAAAATGATTTGTGTAGCAGGGTATAAATAGGGAGTAAGGTGTGAGTGAGCTCGATTATTGTTGTAACAAACTTTGTCCTCTTCCAAATCTCTAATAAACTTCTCCTCTTCTTCCTTCCTTTCTTTTCCATAGACTTCTGCACTTTCTTCTATTGTTCTTGAAGATATGAACTCTGTTTCTCTCAGATTTAAGTGAATTTAGGAAGTTATCTTGTGTGAAATAGAAAGATTGAGTATCTGATTGTTTTTGTAGTTAATTTGAGTATCACTCTGGATTTAGCAACCGATGAGGGGAGATTAGGATTAGATATTAATTAGGATTTGGGTTTAGGTTAATAAATGTGGGGTATGGGATCAGTTAGAGATAAGAGAAAATCAGGGGATTAAAGGATACATGAAGATGAGTGATTATGTGGTAATTGTTGGAATTGAGCTGTTAGTGGACATCATGGGGTTTGATCTGATCATGGGATTGTGAGTTGATAAATAAGGAATCTGTTAGGGTGGAATCGGGTGGGGCCTCAATAGTTGGGCTAAAGAATTAAGTTTAGAATTCAATAAGAGAACAATTAAGAATATAATTGATTAATTGGATTAGTCCACATACCAAAACTGAATAGGATGTACAAGAATTTGTAAGGCTCAACTAAAAAGAAAGTTGATCGACTGAAAGAATACAATTGGGTTGAAGAACACAACAAGATTATTAGATAAATCAGATTACAGGAATTCAGAAGAGAAAAGAATTATAAAAAGAAAAACTGAAAAATCGGAAACGGGTTACAATCCTACCCACCTTACATGAAGAATTTCATCCTCGAAATTCATTCAAGTAGAAAATAGGGTAACCCCAAGAAAAGCCTACTCGAAGAGATGAGAGATCTTCCTCCGAATTTCTTCCTCAAGTTCCCAAGTCAACTCACCAGGCGAAGGAGGATTCCATGAGACCCGAACAAGCTTGATGACCTTTCTCACGCCTGTCCAGAATAGAGATCGATCGAATCTCGCATGATAAGTCTGGCCTCACGGACAACTCTGAGTAGTCAATCACATGAATTTCGTCCCTAATGTACATCCTGAGCTGGGAGACATGGAACACATCATGAATTTCTGATAAAGCCGGCAGCAATGTGAGCCTGTAAGCTACCTTGCCCACTCATTCTACAATATTGAATGGACCGATGAATCGGGGACTTAGCCTACCCCCACCACCAAAGCGAATAAAACCACTCCATGGTGACACCTTGAAGAATACATGGTCGCCAGCCAAAAACTCTAAAGGCATTCGGTGATAATCAGCCCACTTCTTCTGCCTATCCTGAGCAGCCTGCAACTGCTCCCTGATCTGAGCCACTACGTCATCTGTCCTGGTGATCAACTCAGGCCCCAAAAGTTTTCTCTCGCCGATGTCATCCCAACAAATTGGCAATCGACATTTGTTACGATAGAGTGCCTCATACGGGGCTGCCTTGAAACTTGCTTGGTAGCTATTGTTATACGAGAACTCAACCAAGTGCAGATGATCCTCCCACAAACCTCCAAACTGAAGAACACAAGACCTCAACATGTCCTCCAGTGTCTGAATTGTCCTCTTAGATTGCTTGTCTGTCTGTGGGTGGAACGCAGTGCTGTACTTCAACTTACTTCCCAAACTCCTCTGAAGACTTTCCCAAAAATGAGATCTAGCCCTCGTATCTCTATCCGATACGATGCTGACAGGAACTCCATGTAGTCTCACAACTTCTTGTATGTACTTCTTAGCCGGGTTCTCTGTGGACTAACCCACTCTAAAAGGGATGAATTGGGCACTCTTCGTCAAACAGTCTACTATTACCCAAATAGCATTGTGACCTTTGGGACTTCTTGGCAATACCGTCATAAAATCCATAGTGATGTTCTTCCATTTCCACTTCGGAATTGGAAGAGGCTGTAGAAGTCTAGCCGTTCTCTGATGTTCCGCCTTTACTTACTGATTGATCAGACACCAAGACAAAAATCTTGCTACTGATCTCTTCATGCAGTGCCACCAAAAGTTCTAGTTTAGATCCTTGTACATCTGTGTGCCTCCAGGATCAATAGAATAGGGTGAGCGATGGGCTTCTTTAAGTAGCTTCTGCCTGACTTCCCCCATCAGTACACATAATCTGGCACCAAGAAGAAGCGATCCGTCTTCATGGATGACCAAGTCAGTCCTTAGGCCTGCTTTTACTTTGCTTTGGAATTCTTGCTACTGCGAATTACCTGCTTGGGCTTCCTTGATCTGTCCACTAATGAAGACTGCAACTGCAGCACCATACACTGTTGTACTGAACTTGGAAGAATCACATCCAATTACAGTCTTGTCATATCCTCCAATATTTCCTTCTGTTTGCTGAGGAACATAGCAGATGGACTCTGGTTCAAGGCGTCGGGTACGAAATTCACTTTGCCTGGGTGATACTGCAAGTTGATGTCATATTCTGTCATCGATTCTAACCATCTTCTCTGCCTCATTTTCTGCTCCTTCTGCGTGAACATGTACTTAAGACTCTTGTGATCTGTGAAGGTCTGAATTCTATCCCCAAGCAAATAATGCCTCCATAACTTCAAGGCGAAGATTACGGGCCCAAGTTCAAGATCATGCATAGGGTGGTTCTTCACATGTAGCCTGAACTGCGTGGATGCATAAGCGACAACTCTGCTTCGCTGCATCAGCACTGCTCCTAACCCTCTGCCCGAAGAATCACAGTAGATCACAAAACCTATTAAACAATCTGGTATAGCCAGCATAGGTTCTGATGTCATCCGGTTCTTCAACTCCATGAAAGCTTCATCACAAGCTCCATCCCAAGCAAACTTCTGATCTTTCAACGTCAAATTGGTCAGAGGTACAACAATCTTCAAGAAATCCATAATGAACATCCGATAATACTCTGCCTATCCAAGAAAACTTTGCACTTCTGATGCTGACTTCGGGACTAGCCAATCCTTGACTACAATAATCTTTGATGGATCAACTGAAACGCCATCACCGGGGATAATGTGGCCCAGAAATGCAACACGGTCAAGTCAAAACTCACACTTGCTAAGCTTCCCATAGAGTTGATTCTCTCTTAATGTCTGCAAGACCACTCTCAGATGCTCTGCATGGTCTTCCCTGTTCTGAGAATACACCAGGATGTCGTCGATGAAAACCACCACAAATTTTTCTAAGAACGGAGAGAACACCCCATAAATACTACTAGTGCATTAGTGACTCCAAAGGGCATTACTAAGAACTTGTAATGTCCGTATCTCGTACGTAACGCCGTCTTCTGAATATCCTTAGTCTTTACTTTCACCTGATGATAGCCATCTTGAAGATCTAGCTTTGAGAAAACTGAAGCACCTCCCAGCTGATCAAACAAATCATTAATCCTCGGCAATAGATATCAATTCTTCACGGTGATATTTATTCAGTTCTCGGTAATTAATGCAGAGTCTGTGACTACCGTCATTCTTATTGACGAACAACACTAGGGCTCCCCAAGGTGAAACACTTGGTCTGATAAAATCCATACCAACAACTCTTAGACTTGCACCTTTAGTTCGGCCAACTCAACTGGTGCCATTCAATACGGACTGTTCGAGATTGGTGCTGTACCCGACTGAACTTCGATACGGAATTCAACATCTCAGTCTAGCAGCAACCCGGGCAATTCTTCTCAAAAGACATCCAGAAAGTCCCTCACAACCATGGGTGAAACTTCACCATCAGTGCACATCGACTCCAGTACACTAGCCTTCTGGTCCGATGGTGTCTCACCCACAAGAAATTTGAACTATTGGTGGCCTGGAAGTTTGATTACTACCTTCTTCTCTCGGTGGTCAATCACGGCATGAGTAACTCCCAGCCAATCCATTTCAAGAATAATATCGAATCCGAAATTAGGGATCACAATGAGGTCGGCCTTAAAATCCACGCCACTTATCAATAAAGGGCTTTGCTTGCACACCTTAGAACAGATAATGACGCCTCAACCTATGGCGATATTCCAAGCTACTAGCATGACGTCACTTGCCAAACGGTACTGATCAACAAAATGGGAAGGAAGAAAGGAGTGGGTAGCACCAGAATGAAACATAACATCAGCAGGAAGAGAGTGCACTAAGATGATGCCTAACAAAGAGTCAAAGAATAAGAATAGAGGTGTATGCTGGATATGTGCACGAATAATTGTAGAAGGAGGAACACAACTAATGCAGAAAATAAAATACAATAATGCAATTATAGTGATATACCTGCAACTACGCCAACAGTCGTCTCTGCTTTCTCCACAGTTAGGTTATAGGCCTGACCACGACCCCCAATCTGGCCTCCCCTGGGAGCTGTTTTCCTTTGATCGAAGGCTTGCCTCTGCGGTGGGAGTGGTGGTCTGCCCTGACCTAGAGCTAGCATTCCATGCTGAGGTGCAGCTCCAGTCGGCATAGTGATCCTGTTCCTTGGACAGTCCCGAACCACATGACCATTTCCTCCGTATGCAAGGCACAGGCAATTTTCTAGTCAGCAGTCCTTATGTAGATGCTCAACCTTGTGGCAGAAGTTGAAAGTCTGAACCGTCCTTGGAGGAACAGGTGAATACGGTAAAGCCCTCGATGAAGGGGTCGGAGCTGGCCTCCAAATGGGTACTCCATTCGGTCGGAAGGTAGCTGAACGATCCGGTGGGTGACACTCCTCCTTCTATAGTTTTGTTCTTGGATTTGGGATAAATCGAGAACATTGACATAGGTGCGGTGCCGGTGGGCAGCCAGACGGTCCTGAATCTTGAAACATAAACCCATCAAGAATCTGCAAGCCCTGTCTTCCTCATTGGCCACCACGATGGTTGCAAAATGGCCAAACCGGGTGAATTCGGCAGCATACTCATCCACGGACCGATTCCCCTGGTTCAATATAAAGTTTAAATTAATATCGTGTATGTGGAATATGCATCAAAAGCGACATTAAGTAACATCATCCGACCAACCTGAGTTAACGAGATGAAATGCCGTTCCATCTTAAACTCAGTGACGTTGGGGAAGAACTTCGTCAAGAAGCTCTCAATGAAAGTGGCCCAAGTGATGGGTCGCTCTAGCCTCTCGGTCTCTGCCCGCCACTAGATATGGGCGAGATCCATAAGCTGGATGCTTACCACATCCACCTGATCTACATCGGAGATCTGTGCTGCTATAAACATCTTCTCCATCCGAATCAACCATTGCTCGGCCTCCAACGGTGTCTCAGTACCCGAGAACTGATCCGGGTGCAGTCTCATGAAATCCGCCACTGTACCGAGCCTGGGTGGCAATAGCCCTTGTGCAGGTCCAACAGCAGCTCGGTTAGCCGTCTCCAAGGTAGCCGCATCAACCCATAGGGCTCTTGTTGTAGTACCATCATTTGCTTCATCATCTGAAGAATAGCAGCATTATCTGGCTGTTCATCCATGGGTCAGGAAGTTGAAGAGCCTCCGCGAGCTATAGTCTGCAACATGGTCAAATCGGATAGTATCCCAATTATAAGTTGGTTACAACATGTTCATGTGATAACGTGGTGTACATATTGTTGAGTTAAACCTGACTAAGACAAACCTGATTAGGGCCAAACTTGACTCTGATACAGCTGAAAACCCGTCACGCCCCGCTTTCCAAAATACGGAAGTACAAACATGCGACTAAGGCCCAGCAAATGATTTGTATCATTCATAAGTTGTAATATTCAACTCAACAAAATCCAATACAATTACAACCATGCATTCTATAATAGAATCATACAATATAAATAATCCATAAAATGTCTTAACATAACCAATGTCTGGAAAGAAATAAACTTCGGGTCATCAAAGCCCAAAATACAAAGTACAATAATAACAACAATACTGGAATTTAAAATAACATGGATGAGACAACTATTGTAGGACAATAATTCAGCTCCAATCCCTAGAAGATTTGCTCACCAAGTCCTTCGGGCAATTCTCCTTGTGTACTTGCAAGCTCGTGGGCTAGAGCAAGGGGAGATGTCCGTCAGAGCAAGTCATAGACAGCAAGTAGTAACAAGAAAGGAACAATAAAACAGGATGCATAAATATCAAGAAACAAAGAACTACAACTATATCAATTGTCAATGAAAATATTGATAACAAGGTCAAGGTCTATAATCAACAATTCAGCGATCAACAATAAAAATAAAATAAGAATCAAGTCGATAACAATAACCATGATTAATGCAAGTGTCAGTCCTAGGTCTATCATATTTTTTTACCTTATCCAATGTACGTAATTCTGTATCCCATACCACAGGTTCAGTGCAGATAAACAAGTGAACGTTTAGACTATAGTGGTGAACTCTACAGGTCATGTAATCGGCAATGATAATCAATAATCAATAATCCACAATCAATGGTCAATAACGAGAATTTGTGCACGATACGATACACGATAACAATAACAATATGGGGAAACACGTGCCCTTCATCTGAGTACAGTCTTCGATCATTCACTACCAAGTCGACCTTTATTACCCCAGCTTGTTATTATTTTATTAACATGAATCATGAATATGCAATCGATGGAACGGGTGTCAAGAAACGATATGAACGAGATATCATTGACTTTACAATGACTGATATGTAGTACAATGTAAAGTTTAAACAGATTTACAATTAAACATGAAAAATAAAATTCTGGACAGCGAGACGTTGTTGTACAAAAGTTGACTTACCCGCTGATACGTGAGAGACAAATAAGTTCTGTCAGGGGTTCTAGATAATACATGTTCACAGGATACATTATAAATATAATAGCTAGTTGCAAAATCTCATTCTTTACTGGTTTCATGTTTAGGCTGTATGTCAGGGTCAAATTCTTATATATAAAAGTTGGTTGTAAAATCATTTAAAAATACTCGTCCCTGCTGGTACGGCTTCTTCCCAACTTGCTCATCGGTCCACTACGGGTGACATTCTACAGCTTGGGGCACTGAGATTTGTAATGTCCCGTCTTATCATAGTTGAAGCAAGTCACCACAGAAGGTCTCACCCAATTGTTTCCGGGTCTCCCAGCTAAGTTGACAGCATTCGCTCCCATTGGTTTGAACCTCTGGGCCGGCGGCTGTCCCCTGAAGTTGCCAGAAACTGCGGGCCTCTTCCTAACATTCTAGTTGGTCCTCTGATTTTGAACAGCATGGAACAGCTCCATATCTGCCTCAGTGGCTGCAGCTCGTTTGACCAATTTGTTAAACCTCCTGATACCAAGGGGTATCATCCTGGATCTCAGACTTGGCCTCAACCCATGCTCGAACTTTCAAGCCTTCTTCGACTCATTCATCGCCAGTTTGGGTGCATACCTCGAGAGCTTAGTGAATCTTGTCTCATACTCCCTAACTGACATGCCGCCCTGCTGCAGTGCCAGAAACTCCATGGCCTTCTTCTCCTGGACGTCTGACGAAAAATAATGACTGCGGAATTCCTCCAAGAATTCAACCCAGCCAAGAACAGTACCTCCCATCGTCCGCTTCATCAACTGCCACCACACAGTCGCATTCTTCTCAAACTGCAGCACCGCCAACTTCACCTTGCTGCCCTCTGGAGTCTCCAAGACTTCGAAAATAGTCTCTACCTGTCGGATCCAATTGTCAGTCGTGTCAGGGTCTGACTTCCCCTCAAATACGGGTGGTTTCATCCGCTTGAATGATTCCATGAGTTTGATTGGTTGGGTACTGGATTCCCTGGCACCCTTCCTTGATTCTGATTCATGGCAACGGCATTGAGTGTCTGATAGACCCTCGCTAGTTCCGTTTCCAAGTCCAAACCTTCGTCATTTCGAGCTCCTCTTCTAGCCATATTCTGATGCAAAAGATCCATTAAATTCGAAATATAAACTTGAATTTTAAATGAACTTTTCCATTTCATTGAATTTCAACTTTATATATTCGAATTTAAAACATTTCTGACATCAAAATGAAAACGATAAGAAGATACAATGGTCAAGTTCCTACGGTTTCTCTTGGCTTCACGAAGCTCTCCCCGTAGTTCCTCTACTTCTTCCTTCAGTACATCGGTCATATTTTTCCTCTTCTCGAGTTCCCGAACACGATGACTGAGAACTGCAATATCATCCTTGCGCTTTGCCAACTGAGTCTCTAGTAGCCCGATTCTCTCCCGTTGAGCCTCTACCTGTCTCTCAAGAGACACAATGAGATTACTCGAAACAGGTTCTTCCTCGTCAGAAGAATCATCAGATGAATCCGGATGTGGAGTGATCTCTCGGGACTCAGGCCATTCCTCTTCCACTTCCTCGGGATCTTTCTCATCTGAATCAGCTTGCTCGGGGTAGTAATCTTCCTCAATGATGTGCCAGTTATCATCTCCAGCAGGGTCGAAATGGTCCGTCATCTTAAAGAAAGAGGAGAAAAAGCATAAATCATTGAGCAACACAAATATAAGTGACTTACATTTAAATCTCTAGACTCAACACATGCCCTAATGTCCATTTCTAGGGTGTCGTTCCTTATAAATTTGTACTACTTCGAAGCATGCTCTGATACCACTCTGTAACACCCCGGATTCTAAAACAGACTGAATTCGAAGTTCGACAGGATCTTTACACTTCTTTCATACAATTTTACAAGGAATTAAAACTTTTTCTTACATCAGAGTTTACAATTACATAACATATTTACAGCGGAAGCAATTTATAACAATTTACATGAATTGAAATGTACAACTATTGAATCAATCTTTAATCAACATGCATTCTCTTAGTCTTGTTAATCACTTTACCCAGCATAGAAATTATGGGCACGTCAGTTGCTTACAACCGACGAAATATTATACACGGCTATCCTCTCTATGCCGAAATAGTATAACGATTCTTAAATACTTAAACAATCACAAACTTGATCACAAAACAGAAACTACAAGGGACTATCCTATGGATGTCGTGTTGTGCAATGCACTTAGTCCCTAATGTAGTTTTTTATATTAGATGACACTAATGCGCACTTGTTCAGATTCAATGCATTCCATACTACATAGGTCTGAGGGCAAGCCCTTAACCGTTCTTCATCTTATAGGGTTCAATCCCTCGTCATGACTTAAACTACTACTGTAACTACGATAAGTATCCTAGAAGTTCTATGAGTTACGAGCTCATGTCCAGACAGCCCGGAGGGGAATCCCACATCATGTCACGACGCATCGTGAAGAACCTATGGATAATTCAGCCTTCGTCATGGGACATGACACCACCCGCAGTCACCAAACACCCCATGAGCATCGCCTGCAGTACAGACTCCTGGAGACATATCCACATCATGTCACGACGCATCGTGAAGACAACCTATGAATACTCTCACACCGTAGCTCCGAGGCCCTCATACTCGTGTTTTTCTCTTATTTTCATCACATCTTCACTATGTATCTAATTCTTAGTGATTTGAATCATGAACAAAATCAATTCTCTAGAGTTAGCCCTTCCACTATACCGGTCTTAACCATTCCTTCAATACGACCCAAATATTGGTCCTTTCATTTCAAATTTCATTTCAATTCATTTCTTTTCAATACCGGTATGAGGCTTAGCTACACTCTAGTTCTAAATTTCAATTTACAATCACAAAATCGAGTTTTCACAGTCATAAAGTCTTTTTCATGATTAATATTAATTTTCATTTCATGTTCATAGCATTTGTATATTGATGCTCATAAAATCTTTCATAATTCATCATAACATTCAATTTCACTTTCATGTACAAACTCATGCATAAACAAAGAATTCGTTTTTCTAACTTGTCACATTCATAGCTCATTCAACCACCATGAAATTATCATACTGTCATTTATCAAAAATTTACACTCTCATTGCCAAAACACATTTCAAGACTCTTTTAAAAAAGGCATGTATTTTTCTTTATTCAAGGACAATTCGAACTAATAAAAATAATAGGTTCTTGCTTGCCAAAAATAGTGTCAAATCCTTATTCATAGTGGGCCACAGGTTATAGAAAGTTCTTTCACGAAAATTCAGATATTAGTTGAAACTTCAGGGCAGTCGACTGTTAGGACATGGACAGTCAGCTGTTCTTTGAAGATTTACAACTCGAAAATCAATGGTCAGGGTAGTCGCTTGTCATAGTGTACACGGTCGACTGATCCGCAAGGGTTTGAACTCGAAAACAAATAATCAGGACGATCGACTGCTTCAATATAACTGGTCGACTATTCCGCAAAGATTTGAACTCGAAAAGAAATACTCAAAGCAGTCGACTGTTTCAATATAATCGGTCGACTGATGCTAGTAGGTTTTTCAAATTCCAAAAATGTTGTTAGTTTTTTTTCTTCTCTTTTTGAGTCAAAAATCTCCAGATTTCAAAATGTATAAGATTACAGCAAGCCAGTATTTTTATAATCATTATTTACTGATAAAACATGCATTTTGATCTTATTTTATGTTCTATGTCCATAATTTTGACATTGAGAACAAATCATATTTGCACACATTTTGAAATACAAATTTCTACAAAAATACTTCATTACTTCATTCTTTCATTTATTAGTCAATCACATTAATTTAGAACACCAAAAATTCATTTCTTGCTACAATGAGATCACTCACAATTAACCAAATGAATCTCACATGAAGTATTCAATTTTTTCTCATGTATATAGATTTTTTTCAAACAACATGTTTCTTAAATATCTAGCATGGCGAAATATGATATCTCCTAGCATTTTAATTCATAATTTATCAACTAGCAATCATTTCAACAAACATTTTCTAAATTATCAATTCATCTCTACATAAGCAAACATGGGGCCAATTTCACTTAAGTTTTCCTTAATCATTCTATCAAAACATTCCTAGCATGGTAACTAGAATTAGAAGCATGAGAGACACCCACCTATTTAGAGAAAACGAATAGAAAGCTCTTAGAAATCTCCTAGAATGCACAAATGGATCCTTCTCCGCCTAGATTGTCCCTCAAAGGTGTCTCCTCCTCCTTGGTGTAGCAAACACGAGCTCCCCCTCCTTGGATGTAGTCCGGCCTCTCCTTGGATGAGTACACACACACAAAAACTCCTCAATCTTTTACTCACCAAAAACTCTCAATCTTTTCTCACTCTAATCTTTTCTTTCTTAATCAATTTTCTAGTGCACTAAATGAGAAGAAACTAGGGGTATTTATACATTTTTTGGGTGAGAATAGATGGCTAGGATTAAATCAAATGGTTAGAGATCAAAGGCTAGGATGAGTTAGGAAGTTGTAACAACTACCCATGATGAGATAACTATCTCTCCACTAACTCCATCTCTCCCTCTCTCTTTGTCCATTATCCCATCCGACCTTGATTGAGAGGAGGTGTGCATTGCATACTCCATTGTATGCACATGCCACCAAGTGTCCCTCATTTACAAATTTGTTCATGTGACAAATTTAATTGTCCATGAAATGAGTCTACACTACAAGTTAGCCTATTTCAAAAGAGAATTAAAGTAAATGGGCTCACTAATGGGCCAAAATTAACCATGGGCTTAAATAATTAATTTAATTAATAAAATAGAGTGGGGTTAAAGACAATTAGGCCTAGATTTTAATTAGGCTTTTAAAGAGAATATTTTTGGAAAAATAAAGAGAACAAATACTATATAAAAATATTTTATAAAAGAAATTAAACAAATGAAATCATACGTGCACAACACGTAAAATCAAAAAATCTCATAAATGAAAACTAGGGTGTTACAATAGGTTTGTCTAATATATTTTGATTGCATGCATTGGATTGGTATGACTATTGATGATAAATTCTAGACCGTAGAAATGACAACTTTCTATCTTGATAACCGTAGAAATGCACCTGGAACACTGGACATGAATACTTGTAACCTCTCATGGAAGAATATATGTTTTGTATATCTCGATTGTTGACAAATAAAATTTATCATGTCACTGCCTTGTTGTCTAGTCAGTGTTGTAGTGAGATTTTGACCTTTTTATCGTTAGATTTAAGTTAAAATTTTAAATGAAAGTCATAGCCTTTTGAATCTAGTTTCTAGAACATTCATTAGATCTAAATTCGGATTTATAAATTGAAAGTTATCATATATTTAGTACTGCTAGGTTTCTAATTTCCAGATTGTTGTCTAGAGACACCGACATGACTTTCTAATTAAAATAAAATGTTAACAGTAGAACCAAAACTTGAAAATTATCCAGAAAGTTGCTAGACATGAAAAACAGTTGCTTCACAATTTTTATGAGATTAATTGATAACTTTCATGACTCGTTATGCATACAAAAAACATGACCCTAGATTGTAAAGAATCAGACTTTTTACCTATCTTCACATAAGCTTGTTTAAAACTCATTAAACGAGAATTGTATCCCTCTATGTCTGGAATCCAAAAGTTCTGACAGTTTAGAAATCTGACTTACAGATTGCAAGATATTCAGATTCTCGTGGTGTAAAGTCTGAATTCCAAAATACAGTCTGAAAATACATTACCATGTTTAGCTAATTGAAATAGTTGATTAAATTAAGAATTTAGACCTGAGACTAATTTTGTTGTTACTAACACTGTTAGGAACTAAATTATAATTTTTATAAGATTTTTAAATGATTTTACAACCAACTTTTATATATAAGAATTTGACCCTGACATACAGCCTAAACATGAAACCAGTAAAGAATGAGATTTTGCAACTAGCTATTATATTTATAATGTATCCTGTGAACATGTATTATCTAGAACCCCTGACAGAACTTATTTGTCTCTCACGTATCAGCGGGTAAGTCAACTTTTGTACAACAACGTCTCGAACCACATGACCATTTCCTCCGTATTTATACATTTTTTGGGTGAGAATAGATGGCTAGGATTAAATCAAATGGTTAGAGATCAAAGGCTAGGATGAGTTAGGAAGTTGTGACAACTACCCATGATTCTTTCGTCGTGGTATTTATCGACGATATTCTGTGTACTCCAAGTCGGAAGAGGAGCACACAGAGCATCTGGCAGTAGGTTTGAAGAAGCTTCAGGAGCATGAGTTGTATGCCAAGTTGTCCAAGTGCGATTTCTGGAAATCTGAAGTGGCATTCCTAGGTCACATCCTTTCTAAGGAGGGAGTGGCAACTGATCCGCAGAAGATAGAGGCGGTGAAGGATTGGGCAAGGCCTACTACAGTGAAGGAAATAAGGAGTTTCCTTGGATATTATAGGAGATTTATCCAGGGTTATGCTCAGATAGTCGTGCTGCTCACTGGTCTGACCAAGAAGAATGTGAACTTCAAGTGGACCGAGCAGTGCGAGGCAAGCTTTCAGAAGTTGAAAGAGAGGCTGACTACTGCACCCATTTTGGTTTTGCCTAGATCAGGTGTTGAGTATGATATCTATAGCGATGCTTCACATCGTAGGCTTGGTTGTGTGTTAATGCAACAAGGAAAAGTGATCGCTTATAGGTCTAGGCAACTATGATCGCATGAGAAAAATTATCCGACTCATGATCTGGAGTTGTCTACGATTATTTTTGCCTTGAAGCAATGGAGACATTATGTGGATGGTGAGAAGCTAAACATGTACACGGACCACAAAAGCTTGAAGTACATCTATCAGCAGAAAGTTCTGAATCTGAGGCAAAGGCGATGGCTGGAAGTACTTGAGAACATTCGTCTGGAGATTAAGTACCATCCTGGGAAGGATAATGTGATTGCTGATGCACTTAGCCGCAAGAGCAGTCTGGCTAGTCTGATCACGACTCAGAGGCAGCTGGTAGAGGAGTTGGATCGGGCTGGTATTGAAGTTATTCTGTAAGGCTTGGGATCATCTTTAGCTCAGTTGAGGCTTCAACCAATGCTGAACGAAAGGATTATCACAAGTCAGAAGGAAGATTCAGAGATTCTGAAGATGAAGGAGCAAGTCGGTGCTGGCAGGTTGTCCGAGTATCAGATCAGGGATGGAGTGCTGTGGTTTGGAGAGAGGCTATGTGTTCCGAATCAGTCGGACTTGAAAGAAAGTATTCTTCAGGAGGCGCATGCTACTCTTTTGTCAATACATCCTAGGAGTACTAAGATGTATAGGGACATTAAGAAGCATTTCTGGTGGTCAGTTTTAAAGCGGGATGTGGCCGAGTTCGTGGCGAGGTGTGAGATCTGTCAGCAGGTCAAAGCCAAGAATCAGAAACCCGGAGGTCTATTGCAACCGTTACCTACTCCGAAATGGAAATGGGATAACATCAGTATGGATTTCATCACGGGTTTGCCCAAGAGTTCCAAGGGCAATGATGCGATTTGGGTCATAGTCAATCGATTAACAAAATTCGCTCACTTCTTGGCGATAAAACTCACTTCGTCGATGGAAAGATTGGCTAAGCTGTATGTTGATGAGATCGTCAGGCTTCATGGTGTTTCGTTAACCATTGTGTCTGATCCGGATGCGCGGTTTACTTTGCATATTTGGAGGAGTCTTTAGACAGCTATGGGTACCAAGACGGATTTCAGCACTGCTTTTCATCCACAGACCGATGTGCTTCGGTGTTATGTACTAGACTTTGGGGGCAGTTGGGAAAGGCATTTAGCTCTGGTAGAGTTCGCCTACAACAACAGTTTTCAGACTAGTATTGGGATGGTGCCATACGAAGCTCTGCATGGCAGGAAATGCAGAACGCCTGTCTGTTGGTTCGAAGTTGGGGAACAGCAGATGTTTGGGCCTGAGATTGTGCAGTAGACCTCTGAAAATATCGATCTGATCAGGAAGAGGTTGGTGGATGCTCAGAGTAGGCAAAAGAGCTATGCAAACAACCGGATGAGGGACCTTGAGTTTAAGGTTGTTGACTTTGTCTTTCTGAAGGTTTCACCTAGCAAGGGTGTGATTCGCTTCGGCAAAGGTGGGAAGTTAGCCCCGAGGTTCATAGGCTCGTACAAGATATTGAGGCGGATTGGGAAAACTGCTTATCGGTTAGAGTTGCCGGAAGAGTTGTCTCAGGTGCACAATGTCTTTCATGTGTCTATGCTGAGAGGTTACATTCCAGATCCTAGTAATCATTTGCCCGAAGTGCCAGAGGGTTTGTAGTTGGATCTGAGTTACATTGAGCTTCCGGTGGAGATTGTCGATCGTCGGGAGAAAGTCTTGAGGAACAAGACAATACCAATGGTCAAAGTAGTCTGGAGAAACCAGTTGGTTGAAGAGGTTACTTGGGAATCTGAGGAGAGGATGATGAAAGATCACCTTGAGCTCTTTTGAGTGATTTGTATCTTCTTTTTTTTTCTTATCTCCTTATTGTATTCCTATTTTCTCACTCTTTAAGTGTAGTTCCGGGGACGAAACTATTTTAATGGGGGAGTGTTGTAAAACCCTAGTTTTCAATTATGAGATTTTGTGATTTTACGTGTTGTGCACGTATGATTTCATTTGTATAATTTCTTTTATAAAATATTTTTATATAGTATTTGTTCTCTTTATTTTTCCAAAAATATTCTCTTTAAAAGCCTAATTATAATCTAGGCCTAATTGTCTTTAAGCCCACGCTATTTTATTAATTAAATTAATTATTTAAGCCCATGGTTAGTTTTGGCCCATTAGTGAGCCCATTTACTTTAATTCTCTTTTGAAATAGTCTAACTTGTAGTGTAGACTCATTTCATGGACAATTAAATTTGTCACATGAACAAATTTGTAAATGAGGGACACTAGGTGGCATGTGCATACAATGGAGTGTGCAATGCACACCTCCTTTCACTCAAGGGCGGATGGCATAATGGACAAAGAGAGAGGGAGAGATGGAGCTAGTGGAGAGATAGTTATCTCATCATGGGTAGTTGCTATAGCTTCCTAACTCATCCTTGCCTTTGATCTCTAACCATTTGATTTAATCCTAGCCATCTATTCTCACCCAAAAAATGTTTAAATACCCCCTAGTTTCTTCTCATTTAGTGCACTAGAAAATTGATTAAGAAAGAAAAGATTGAGAGTTTTTGGTGAGTAAAAGATTGAGGAGTTTTTGTGTGTGTGTACGCATCCAAGGAGAGGCCGGACTACATCCAAGGAGGGGGAGCTCGTGTTTGCTACACCAAGGAGGAGGAGACACCTTTGAGGCACAATCTAGAAGGAGAAGGATCCATTCGTGCATTCTTGGAGATTTCTAAGAGCTTTCTATTCGTTTTCTCTAAATAGGTGGGTGTCTCTCATGCTTCTAATTCTAGTTACCATGCTAGGAATGTTTTGATAGAATGATTAATGAAAACTTAAGTGAAATTGGCACCATGTTTGTTTATGTAGAGATGAATTGATAATTTAGAAGATGTTTGTTGAAATGATTGCTAGTTGATAAATTATGAAATAAAATGCTATGAGATATCATATTTCGCCAAGCTAGATATTTAAGAAACATGTTGTGTGAAGAAAATCTATACACATGAGACAAAATTGAATACTTCATGTGAGATTGATTTGGTTAATTGTGAGTGATCTCATTGTAGCAAGAAAGGAATTTTTGGTGTTCTAAATTAATGTGATTGACTAATAAATGAAAGAATGAAGTAAAGTATTTTTGTAGAAATTTAGATTTCAAAATGTGTGCAAATATGATTTGTTCTCAATGTCGAAATTATGGACATAGAGCATAAAATAAGATCAAAAATGCATGTTTAATTACTAAAAAATGACTATAAAAATATTGGCTTGCTGTAATCTTACACATTTTGAAATCTGGAGATTTTTTACTCAAAAAGAGAAGAAAAAGAACTAAAAACATTTTTGGAATTTGAAAAACCTAGTAGCATCAGTCGACCGATTATATTGAAACAGTCGACTGCTTTGAGTATTTGTTTTCAAGTTCAAATCTTTGCGGAACAGTCGACCAGTTATATTGAAACAGTCGACCGTCCTGATTATTTGTTTTCGAGTTCAAACCCTTGCAGATCAGTCGACCGAGTACACTGTGACAGTTGACTACCCTGACCATTGATTTTCGAGTTGTAAATCCTCATAGAAGAGCCGACTGTCAATGTCCTAACAGTCGACTGCCCTAATGTTTCAACTAAAATCTGAATTTTCGTGAAAGAACTTTATATAACCTGTGGCCCAGTATAAATAAGGATTTGAGACTATTTTTGGCAAGCAAGAACTTATTATTTTTATTAGTTCAAATTGACCTTGAATAACGAAAAATACATGCCTTGTTTAAAAGAGTCTTGAAATGTGTTTTGGCAATGAAAGTGTAAATTTTTGATAAATGACATTACGGTAATTTCATGTTGGTTGAATGAGCTATGAATGTGACAGTTAGAAAAATGAATTCTTTTGTTTATGCATGAGTTTGTACATGAAAGTGAAACTGAATGTTATGATGAATTATGAAATATTTTATGAGCATGAATATACAAATGCTATGAAAATGAAAGGAAAATTATTGTTAATCTTGAAAAAGACTTTATGACTGTGAAAACTCGATTTTCTAATTGTGAATTGAAATTGAGAACTAGAGTGTAGGTAAGCCTCATACTGGCATTGAAAAGAAATGAATTGAAATAAAATTTGAAATGAAAGGACCACGATTTGGGTCGTATTGAACGAATGGTTAAGACCGGTATAGTGGAAGGGCTAACTCTAGAGAATTGATTTTGTTCATGATTCAAATAAGTAAGGATTAGATACATAGGGAAGACGTGATGAAAATAAGAGAAAAACACGAGTATGACGGCCTCGGAGCTACGGTGTGAGAGTATTCACTGGCTGTCTTCACGATGCGTCCTGACATGACGTGGATATGTCTCCAGGAGTCCGTACCGCAAGGCGATGCTCATGGGGTGTTTGGAGACTGCGGGTGGTGTCATGTCCCATGACGGAGGCTGAATTGTCCATAGGTTCTTCACGATGCGTCGTGACATGACGTGGGATTCCCCTGCAGGCTGTCTGGACATGAGCTCGTAACTCATAGAAAATCTAGGATACTTATCGTAGTTACAGTAGTAGTTTAAGTCATGATGAGAGATTGAACCCTACAAGATGAAGAACAGTTAAGGTCTTGCCTTCAGACCTATGTAGTATGGGATGCACAGAATCTGAACAAGTGCGCATTAGTGTCATCTAATATAAACAACTGCATTAAGGACTAAGTGCACTACACAACACAACATCCATAGGATAGTCCCTTGTAGTTTCTGTTTGTGATCAAGTTTGTGATTGTTTAGGTATTTAGGAATTGTTATACTATTTCGGCATAGAGAGGATAGCCGTGTATAATATTTCGTCGGTTGTAAGTAACTAACGCGCCTACAGTTTCTATGCAGGGTAAAGTGATTAACAAGACTAAGAGAATGCATACTGATTAAAGATTGATTCAAGAGTTGTACATTTCAATTCATGTAAATTGTTGTAAATTGCTTCCACTGTAAATATGTAATGTAATTGTAAACTCTGATCTAACAAAAAGTTTTTATTTCCTTGTAAAATTGTACGAAAGAAGTATAAAGATCCTGTGGAACTTCGAATTCAGTTAGTTTTGGAATTCGGGGTGTTACACCTATATCTCTACATGTGTACGGTGTGGTGTATGCATATGACAATGGGTAACATCGCTTGGAATTGATACAAGGATAAAGCACGAAAAGAAACTACTACTTGGTTTCACCGATGAACCCATAATAGTTTCTTGAGATGTATCAAGCAAATAAAATACGATAACAAAATAAGAACTATTTGTGAAGATCAAATAATTCTTGAAGAAAAACAATGAGTTTGTTCAAAAGAAACTTGCCTTTTTGATGATACAATTGCGACCGAACGACGGAGAAGAGAGCGGCTACAATACCACGAGATCCGGTAATGACTATGGCAGAAGTTCACGACAGCAGAACAACACACAGCTTAACAGCAACAATTTTGCTGTTCAGGGGCTTGGTGGCAGTCTGTGGCTACGGGGTTCAGGGCGTATGCGAGCAGGTAGCAGAGATCTTGCTGCTGCTGTGTTGCGGCTGCGGCGGGCATGTGAGCAGCAGCAGAGAGGGAGTACATGGATGTGGGGTCGACTGGTTGGCGGTGATGGGTGCGGTAGAGGTGCACAGCAATGGTGGCGATGAGTGGAAGCTGCTATGGTTGTCGAGCCGGGTAAAGACATGTGTGGCGTCAGGGGTTGCGGATGTGGAGGTGGTGCACAGAGATGAGGGCAGGACGGTCGGGATGGTGCTGGCTTGGGTGGTAGTGATGGAGACGAGGTGCTTGAGGTGGTGATGGAGGGGCTTGGGTTTCGGGAATGAGACAGAGGGAGGAGAAGACGGCTCTGGGTTTAGCAGCTGATGAAGGGAGATTAGGATTAGAGAATAATTAGGATTATGGTTTAGGTTAATAAATGTGGGGTTAAGGGATCAGTTAGAGATAAGAGAAAATCAGGGGATTAAGGGATACATGAAGATGAGTGATTAGGAGGAAATAGTGGCGATTTAGCTGTTAGTGGAGATCAGGGGGTTTGAACTGATCATGGGATTGTGAGGAGAAAAATAGGGAATCTGTTATGGTGGAAACGGGTTGGGCTTCCATAGTCGAGCTAAAGAATTTGGTTTAGAATTCAATAAAAGAACAATTAAGAATATAATAGATTAATTGGAATAGTCCACATACCAAAACTAAATAAGTTGTAGAAGAATTTATAGGGCTCAACTAAACAGTAAGTTGATCGACAGAAAGAATACAATTGGGTTGAAGAACACTACAAGATTATCTATGTAATAAAACACAAAGAAAGCTATCAAGTGGCTTTCATTAAATAGGGTTGAAATCAATTGTCTAGATCTAATCTCACAAAACATATTTTCCCACCCAAAAGTCCCCCAAAACTCAAATTCAAATCTCCAAAACAACTCCTTTATTTATTTATTTATTTCTCTCTCTCTCTCTCTCTCTCATTCTCACGTTATTTACTCAAAAATTTATATTTTTCAGATTTCAGGTTTGTAAATTTTTAGATTTTTTATGCAGTTTTTGTGCTCATGTTACATTTAAAATAGCAAATATCTCATCAACAGTTAAATTTCATCAACATATACTAATGAAAATATGGACTTTTATTTACAACTAATTATTGTTTTACTATTCAAACTTGAGCTACATAATTGTTGTTTTACTGTTTACAAGACTTTCATATGTTGTATCGTCCCGAAAACGTGCCGTAGGTACGTGCCAACAGGCAAATCTAGTTATTATATAAATCACATTACAAGAGTTGAGAAGAGAAAAGAATTACAAAATTGAAATCTGCAAAAAATGGGAAATAGGGGTTACAATAGGCCATGCACCATAATATTATTAACCACCTAGTCCTATTTTTTCTAATCCCGTGAAAAACTAGCTTACGAGCTTTTTAAGCCTAATTTTAAGCTTAATTATTTCATCTTAACATAACTAACCTCACACTATTTCTTTTTAACTATTTTATTTATTTTAAAAATACATATCCTAGCTAAATTTTTTATATTAACGTTTATTGCCACTACCATTATTAAGACTAGTAATTTACACGTGCATCAGTCATTATAAATAAATAAATAAATATATATATATATATAAAATAAAATAAAAAGAAAGCTATCAAGTGGCTCTCATTCAATTGGGTTGAAATCAATGGTCCAGAATTAACCTCACAAAACATGTTTTTCCGCCCAAAAGTTCCCCCAAAAATTCAAATTCAAATTCCCAAAAACAACTCCTTTATTTATTTCTTTATTTCCCTCTCTCTCATTCTCTCTATTTACTCAGAAATTTATATTTTCAGATTTCAGGTTTGTAATTTTTCAATTTTTTTATGCATTTTTATTGCCCATGTTACATTGAAAATAGCAAATATCTCATCAACAGTTAAATTTTTTCATTTTCCATACTCAAAGTTTTAAGAAGTTGGATTTTACGCCACCATTTATAACTAATTTTCTACATATGGTAATGGAAACATGGACTTTTATTTACAACTAATTATTGATTTACTATTCAAACTTGAGCTACATAATTGTTGTTTTACTGTTTACAAGACTTTCATATGTTGTATCGTTCCGAAGACGTGTCGTAGGCACGTGCCCACTGGCAAATCTAGTATATATATATATATATATATATAAATTTGATGATGTCTGGCATCGAAACTAAGACCTCATTTATATTAGTTATGCATATTCATTGCACGTGTTTGTTTGGTTACAGTGCACGTGTTTGTATGATTATAAATGAAGTTTGTTTAGTGACAAACTCTTCCATTAAAATAGTAGAGCTAATTATTATTATTATTATTACTGTTATAATCCTCCTCCTCCTCCTCCTCCTCCTCCTCCTCATCATCATCATCATCATCATATTGTATGGTTTATTACATTACCGACTTGAAGACCTAGGGGGTAAGGACATATCGAGGACTTGAAACGCCGAACATTTGATGACGTACAATTGGGGCGCTTAATGCCCTCCATTAATTATTTAAGATTTGTAATAAAGACCGATGTCTATAATGGCAGAACATATAATAGAGGCCATTAACCAAGGCTGGCACTTAGATTTATTTTTCAATAAAAGTTCAGCATTTCCTTAGTAAATTTTTGTATCACTCTCCAAATACAAGCAATGGGCTCGGTGCTTGACTCGTCATTCGAGCACCTCACAAGAAATACACCTATTTCCTAGGCTCGGTGCTTGACTCGTCGCTTGAGTACCTGACAAAGAATATGCCTATCTCCTAGGCTCGGTGCTCGACTCATAGTTCGAGCACCTCACAAGAAATTGACCTATTTCCTAGGCTTGATGCTTGACTTGTCGTTCCAGCACCTCATAAGTAATATGCTCATCTCTTGGGATCGGTGCTTTGTGCTTGACTCATCATTTGAGCACCTCATAAGAAATGCGACAAAATTGCATAAGCTTGGTACTCGATCTGTCGTTTGAACTCGCAAACTCTCAAATAGCTAGTTCAGAGTCCAACTCGTGGCTCAAAGCTACTCCCACTTCAGAGTTTGGCTCGGCATTTGAATTATTCTCACAACTCGCTAACTCTCAAATAGCCAGTTCGGAGTCCAACTTGTGGCTCAAGGCTACTCCAACTTTAGATTTTAGCTCGTAACTTAAGTTGCTTTCACAACTCGCTAACTCTAAAACAGCTAGTTCAAAGTTCAATTGATAGCTCGAAACTACTCCCACTTCGGTGTTTAGCTGGTCACTCGAATTCTTGTCACAACTCGCCAACTCTCTAATATCCTGTTCAGAGTCCAACTCGTGGCTCGAAGCTACTCCCACTTTGGAGTTTGGCTCGTCACTCGAATTACTCTCACCTAACTCGTGGTCCGATGCTACTCCCACTTCGGAGTTCGGCTTGTCACTCGAATTACCCTCACAACTCGCTAACTCTAAAACAACATGCTGAGAGGTCGGTTCATCTATAGAGCTGCTCGTATGGCTCGTTGGCACTAAACTGTGAGCCACAACACAAAGAAAGCGAAAGTCGAGGAAAAAGCGAATAATATTTCACATCAATACCCCAGTACAAGTTCAGAAATAAAAATGCATCAAAGGGAAATCAAGTTTACAAGTTTCTCCCCTCAGGTTCAACTTTGACCACTCGGGCGAGGGATACTTTTGATAAAAGAAAAGGCTTTTATGTGAAACTTCCTCAACTGAGAAGCTTCACCTCGACCACTCAAATTGTCCGAACAAGGTGTTAACCCAACCGGTCGAGTGTGAATGTCGCAGCGAAAAGAGTACGGCTCCCTCAAGGTCGAAGCCCAGCTAGACATCCCGGTCACTCCATTCAGAGCATCCTCGGGATTTGACAATGCTGCTTGAGCATCCGAGTTTAACTCCCTGGCTGTTAGTCCCAAACTGCCACTGCCAAGAAGAGGAGTGCTTCACATTTACAACCTATCAAGCTTTGCCTTCAGGATATAGATCTATAAATCATTCTCGAAGATCAACTCACTGAGGACTTCCTCACCTGAGATCCTCTCCACCACAATGCTTTCCCCCGACATGTGAAGGCGTGCTGAACTACAAAGGTAAATTTCTATAAGACGAGCGAACTCCAAGTCCCTTTTCACTAGCTCGATCTCGTGACAATCATCGCAAAGGCTAACGAACTCAAATCCTTCCTGTTAACAGCTGATTTAGCCTTTCCGTTCGAGCATGGCCGCATGAAAATCGTGCAAAGATGGACGATCTATCATCGATAAGTAAGGATATTACAAGTTGGGAAAGTACAATAAACACTTAGCTTTTGTAATGCCCCGAGCCCCGCTTAGCTGCGCACGCGACTACATGTACGCACATGTAAAAAAAGATCCTAACAACGGCCCACCACAAGATTGCCTCACAAAGGTACTATAGCTTTTAGGTAACTAATGATCACGGGCTTATCTATATATTCACTCAATATTTTCTATGTTGGCCGATATGGGACTTAATACCCAACACCTCCTACTCAATCTCACATGTATGTGCTTTCATGCACATGCATACTTACTCCACCAAAGCACCCAGGCCTTCATTTCTCCACAAATGCACAGCCAACCTTTAATTAATCCTAGGCCCATACTTATTAACCATTAATCCAAATCATATGGCCCATCTTCAATTTAATAATTCATACACACATTATACTATTCTATAGTACCATTATATAATTACTTATATACCTATATATATCTTAAGATACGGGGTATTACAGCCTTGACTCAGTTTTGGAAGATCCAATGTGACAAGTCAAGGATTCACAAAATGATTTGTTAGAAAATAATTTCAGTGATCAAGAAAAAAGTATACAATGCATTGGCCATCCCCCCACCCCCCTTCCGGGGCACCGAAGTGGTCTTCTCGCCATCCGCTCTAGTCACCCCCTCGAGTTCATCTTATCTTTCATCAGCCTCCTCACCCTCTTTGAGAAGGAAATGGTACCCCGAACTGCAAAAAATAGTGACCCACTCCTCCACTCCTTAATGGCCTTCTTATACCCTCATCTGGGGCCTCGATGACCATGTCAAGGACCTCCTTTTAGAGTGCCGCCATCTCCTCCTTCGTCTTTGCCTTCCCGTCCTTCTTCTCCTTGAACATCCTTTCTTACTCGGTGGTAAGCGAGGCAACATCAAGCGCATGGTTTTTCTCCTTCCTCTCGAAAGCGTCGAGGGTCTCCTTGTTTTCAAGGCACTCCTTCTTGACACTTGCTATCCTTCAATTGTGTAGCTTCATCTTATGCTCAAACTGCCTATTCATCTCAGCCCCTTGGAGAGGAGACTGCAAAAAAGAGCCCGAAACACTTAGAAAGCTAAACAAGTGAAATTGAGAAAAATGAAGGAATCAACTACTCACCACACATTCAGCTTGAGACCACTTGGAGTAGCTGGACTTGAAGATCTTGCGAGCCAAGGGTACTTGACATGGGGTTGAGCAATGTTATCCACTGCCTCGACCGCAAACTTTGCATCGGTCATGGATTCGACGACACTCATTTGCTAATTAGGGAGGTATGTCATCTCAGATTCGGAGGTAAGGACCACGCACAAAGCGGGAGTGAGGTCGGGCATGGGTAAAGAACCAGATCGGTGGCAGCAAGGGCAGTAGGGCTCGAAGGCATGCTTGTAGGGTCGGTAGGAGATGCTTCTACCACCACCATAGCCTTCTTCTAAGGTGATTTGGACACTATCTCAGAGAGAGCCTCAGTGAAATAGACATGTCTGTGAAGATGCGGACTACCTACATCTGGACAGAAAGACCCTATGAAGCTTGACTATTCCCTGGGATTGGCCTTAGGCCTTTCCTGTGCAGCTTATGTAACGCCCTGAGCCTGGCTCAACTACGCCCACGACTACACGTGCGAGCATGCGAAAACAAAATCCTAATCCACAGCCCATCACAGGCATGCCTCACAAAAGGTGTTATAGCTAATTGGTGACCTTTGATCATTGGCAACTATTATATATACACTTCTATACTCTATTATTCTACCGATATAGGACTAATAATTCCACATATCACACTTACCCACACACTTCACCTCATGTACTGCCTATTTCACATAGCCATGCATGAAAACCTGGGCCCCCTTCATGCATTAGGTCCAACTAATACATCATTGCCCATTTAAGCCAACACAATTCCTTTCTTTCATCATGGCCCATTATCATTTCTTATTAAATACTCTATAGGCCAAACCACACACTATCACAACTATAGGCCATTTACACACACACACACACACACACACACACACACACACACACACACATATATATATATATATATATATAAGGAAATATGGGGTATTAAGCTTAGGTGGAAGGTGTTGGCAGTGAGGTTGACGTGGAGGACATCTTGCGACTCTTTGGCTTCTCGCCGACCGTCTCCTTCACCAGCTCGGCTCTCCGAGAGAGAAGTTCGTTATGGCTGATCATATATGTAAGGAAAGGAAAATAACACAAGTTAGGAAGGAGCTAAACTAATATCAAAAGCTACAATAAGAAAACATATTAGGGGCCGCCGGACCTAGCCCCTGACTTCACCAAGTGCCTCTCCTTCACCATCATCCAAATTACCACCCCCTCCGTGAACAGACGGTTGAACGCCTCTAACTCCTCCCCACTGAACTGCTTCTTTGTAGAGCCCCGAATTCCGAACACAGGTAATTCGTAGAAAATATAGGATCTTTTACTTCAATTCGTACAAAAATACAAGGAATTTAAAAGTTTTTCATTTACAACTTTGTTCTTTACAGTAACAAAGTGAAAATAAATAAGTACAATACAACATATGACAATGAAAGTTCTTCAATCTCGTGACATTCCTCATAATGACTTCAAGTCCATGTTAAATCAAATCTTGCAACTAGAAAACTGTGGGCACGTCAGTTGCATACAACTGACACAATGCTATAATACAGCAGTTTCACCATCTTAACAATCACAAACTTTAATGCAGAAACAAAATATGAAAAGTGACTATCCTAAATATGTCACTGTATGATATGACTTAATGCCTAATGCAGACATTCACACTACGCTGACACTAATGCTTACTTGTTCGGATTCTTTACATCCAATAATACATAGGTCCGAGGGAAAGCCCTTAACATTCTCCTCATTATAGGGTTAAATATCACTTCATGCAACCTAACCCGATGACTGTACTCCAACGTGTAATTATGTGTGAGTCACGCCCAATAAATTGGACCTTACCAGCATACCCCTAGCCCACACATCATGGATTTACCAGGCGTATCCTCAGCCACGAACCGCAGTAAGTCGATCACCCGTAACTATGAACCAGGCCTATCCCTAGCCCACCTCAGTGGATTTACCGGGCGTATCCGGTCCATCTCGAACATTCCTAGGAACCGCAAGTTCTTTATCGGCCTTTTCGCAAACAGAACATGCATACCCCTAGCCCACACATGTAGATTTACCGGGCGTATCCCTAGTCGTGAACATTCATAGGGACCGCATGTAGCGCCCCGAATTTCTAATATAGTAATTTAGAAAATACGTGGCACAATCCCAGCATCCACTTCAATGTAACAATAAACACAACCAACACCACTAAAATTTTCAACTTTATTACAACAAATCTTTTACAAATCACAGCGGAATTCAAAAACAAACTCAACTCATGATTTCTTTTTATTTACAACACAAAGCATCTCAAATATGTCTTTACAAATTTACACCAAACTCTTAATAATCCAATTTATCTCAAAATGCATCCCACCTCCAACTCTAAGCAACAACCTGCATCATGTGAGGCTAGAGATGATCCCTAACCCCCAAAACTAAAGGGGTTAGCCATAAATGGTGTGAGTGACATAAAACAATCAACATAATTTAATTGTAAAACATAAGGTCATCAACAACATGTATTAACCACAATGATAAATGAATAAGGAATAACAAAGATGTAAAGCATGAAAACGTCATAGAATGAAAACAACAAGTGCATCTAGTATAAAGGTCAAGTGTAGGAAAACTGGAAGACACATGCATAAAACCAAGTCAAGAAAACACAATTGCTATATGTGGACTCTCTAATGCATACTTGTCGAAGTCTATGCATCCCATTCTACATAGGTTCGGTGCAAGCCCTTAACGTCTCCACTTCATATGGGTTCAATCCCCGCTATGCAACTAATCTTAACACGATGACTACTACGAGATAAAGATAAACTGTGAGAATTAGCCCATGCCTGATAATTCAGGAGATGGATCCCACATCTCAGGTATTTTACCTGGATAATTCAGGAGATCATCCCACATCTAGACATAGACACATCATCGCATGATTACCCCATGTGTGTCGCCTCGACCTTGATAATTCAGGAGTTCAATCCCGCATCTCAAGCAAACCACTTGGATAATTCAGGAGATATATCTCACATCTCAGGTAAATTACCTGGATAATTCAGGAGATAAATCCCACATCTCAAGATAGTTACTTGGATAATTCAAGAGATCAAATCTCTCATCTAAAGCCGTATTGAGGTGCATAACTCATGTTCCCGTTCATCATATCATCACTAGTGCCTGTCTTTATTATTTTTGGTTACTGAACAAATCTCCTAGAGTAGTGTACCCTACCGACCTAAAAATTAGACTGAATAACTGAAAATGCCTCAATGGGCCTCAACAAATTAACTTAACAAATATCTCAACACCGGTATACTAGGGTCACATACCTCTAGAGACTCAAACTCAAGAATCTAAACAAATTCCCACTAACAAGAGTGGCTCAACTGAAAATCTTAAGATCAAATAATGAACTGAATATCTCAAAATCAAATACTGAACTGAATAAGGTATAGACTGATTTATCTGAAACCAATCATTCGAAATAACACTAAAGATTACAAACATCCTTCAGTACCAGTCGACTGTACAGTAGACCAGTCGACTGCCCCGAGGACAATATCCCAAAAATTTCACAAGAATAGACTAAGTCATATCAGTCGACCTAAGTGTTCACCAGTCGACTGCATAAAGGCCAAGTCGACTGTTCCGAAGGGACTGAACAAATTTCACACAATAGAATTCTCAGTGAACCAGTCGACTGAACCATGGCTAAGTCGACTGTCCAGAAAGAACTGAACAAATTTTACTAAGAAGGTTCTCAGCAGACCAGTCGACTGACAGAAGTCTAAGTCGACTGTCCCGAACAATTTTCAAAGGTCTGAAGGTACAGCAGTAGGGTCGTACCAGTCGACTGCATAGTAGGCCAGTCAACTGTCGGCCTATAGTTTTCCATATTTTAGATCTGAATACAAAATCAGAACTGGAGTTTCTAAAGATTCATTGTTCACAAAAAGATAGTTGTTCTCAGGCAAATTAATCAACCTTAAATAATCTCCATTAAGGGTATATTACCTAATCATCCAAATATCGGAATTCAATTCTCAAGATCCATAATCACTAATCTTTCCATTAGGGTTTCTCAAAACTAATTTCTTTCACAACTATGATCAAAAATCTGATTTGTATACCCTAGATCCAGATGTTCACCATCCGATCACAACCATGATCAATTCTTAGCATGCTTTCTAACATTGTAATTTCATAAAACAAGATCTACTCAATGTCCACAAGTTTCACGACATGGTCCAAACAAATTACAATGGTTCACATACATACCACAATATAAGATCCATATCATTCATTTACAAAACAAGTAAACGATGTCATTCACATGATTCAAAACAACAATTTCATAACACCCACGAAATCAAACAATAACACAAACAATGTCACTCAGCTTTGATTTTTAGAAGAATCCACGAAAAGGTCTTCCTTTTGCTAGATCCAAAAATCCTCCTCCCGATCACCAAGAAAAACAATAATATAATAAATCTGGAGTTGTGCAGCGAATGACGGCTGCACACCCTCTTTTATACAGGCCGGAATTAAAAGGAATTATGGTTTTGAAGTACTTTTGCAAAATAGTCCTTTTTCAATTTATTACTTCACATATATAACCTTCTTTAGTTAAAATAAGTTAAATAAATCAAAACTAAATAAAATCCTTTTACCACTAAGTTTTCCAACAACCCAGTACTGCCCAGAGATAAGAAAATCCCCGATTTACACTCAGGATGGCGATTTTGCACAAAAGCCCTCCTTTTTTGTAATATTTGCAAATACCTCATAAAATATTCATAAAAATCCAGAAAAATCCGAAATAATATCTAATAATACATATTATACTTTCCAATAAAAATATTTGACCTTTACCTTCCAGAAAAACATTTGCACTAGTTTCTACATAAATTTCATATTTGCAAAAACACCCTTTTTGTTTAAATCTTCACCAAATCGACTTTAAATGAAATTTAAATATATTTAAATTTAAATGCTAACCATGGAAAACCAAAATATCAGTAAAAACGAATTTTCATAGTTTATTTAAGATCCAAACGACTTTTTACATAAAAGCCCTCTCTCTTTCGAGATATTTGTAAAAATTGTTTCTTTATTCAGAAAAATCCCAAAATTTAGAATAAACTCCATAATAAGTATGAGAACTTATTAGAAATATCAAATTGTATATTTACACCAAAATTATTTGCACGTGTTTCGCACGTGTAAAAGGATAAATCTTTAGAAAATATTTTATTAAATTTCCAGTAAATCATTTTAATTCATTTTCAAATATAAAATTAATATTTGAAAATACGGGGTTCTACACCGCAGTCCTTTACCGACCATTTCATCGACGTCACCGGCCTACCCCTAATCCACACATGTTGATTTACCGGGCGTATCCTTGGTCGTGTCCCGAACCCTTAGGAATCGCAAGCTCTTTACCAGACATGTTCGTCATTGTTTTCAGTCCTAACTCCACCTAGTGCCTGTCCTTCAGTTCAAACATAAATAATTTCCACCTAGAGCTAGCTTACCCAACCGGACTTAAATCAACACACGAGAACATTAAGCCCATACTGGCCACTTCTCAAACTTTCACAATCACATATTTGCCGGTACTCTGGCCCTTGCTTATCCTCTAGATTCCAATATCTCAAACTGAGATCATATAGGTTATCTCAACCTCAATTACACAATTCCTCATCTATAATTCATTTTATTTGTTCATACATTCATTTTGAATTGTCAAATTTCATATCTACTTCCTTACGCATCGTAAGCTTCTTAGGATAAAACTAAATATAAAGACTCTTCGTATTTCAGTCTCTTAACCATGCTTTTATTTTACTACAAATATCCCAACCATTTTCTTTCACTAATTTAATCCCAATGTAATTTTCCAAAGGTAGGTTCTAAATTTGTATTCTACTTCCAAATTTATACTCATTTTTAACATAAATAAACACCCTCGAATTTAGACTAGAAACTAGATTCATCTAGTACATTGTCTACTGTAACTTCTAAATCTCCAAAATACATCTTAAAATAGTGTAGAATTATTGGCAAATGTTCTAATAATATTTTAAAATATTTCTACAATTTTCTACAATTCTAAAAACATGAAAAAACCTAAAAATAAATAAAAGAAAACAAATGTGTACACTCGAGATCAAACCTCCAGGCACACAGCAAGCCCAAACCGCAACCCAAGTGCACCCAACAACCTAACTCTCTGTTGGTGAACAACTCTAAACAAAATTTTCTTATATGTTTTCGCTCACTGTTTTGATAATTTATATGAGTTTAAAAAAACAAAAACCCCCCACTGGAGCTTGAACCCGTGACCTCTGGTCACTGTACACAAATGGATCGAGGCAGATTCCCTGACCATGATCACGGAGCACCAAACTCAGCATATTTTCTAGAAGCACATCATCTGCCGGTTGGGGATCCCGCAGGTACTCATCATAGACAACGGGACCCAATTCGCAGGAAAGAACTTTTCGAAGTTCTGCAAAGACTTCTGTGTACAGCAGTGCTTCTCATCTATATTCATCCTCAGTCAAACGATCAGGCCGAAAATGCGAACCACCAAATCCTTGATGGCCTTAAGAAGCGATTGGATAATTCACCCATGGGGCTATGGGTTGACGAGTTGCCGAGTGTACTCTGGGTGCACCGAACGACGAAGAGAATCCCCACGGTCGAGTCACCGTTCAACTTAACCTATGGCATAGAGGCGGTTAACCCCTTAAAGATTGGCCTCACTTCTCCCAGGATCATGGCCTTCAATGAGGAGAACAACTTAGCGGACCTCAGAGCCAATTTGGATCTAATCGATGAGGTTAGAGAAAAATCCGTCGTCCGAAGAAGCATATACCAGCAATGCATAGAGAGATATTACAACAAGAAGGTACGCCCCACCAACATCAAGATGGGCGACCTCGTGCTCAAGAAACTATCGGTATCCGATCCCGGGCAAAAGAGAAAGCTGGCCCCCAACTGGGAGGGGCCATATAAGGTCTCCAAAGTGGTATGCCCTGGCACGTACTGACTTACAGATCTAGCAGGCAGAATAGTGAAGAGGCTGTGGAACGCGGAGGACCTCATCAAGTTCCTTGAAGGGGGGACTAGTCCTTATGTAACCGACCTCTTGTAATCGGCACTACGTGCCACCTTTTTTGTATGAAAAATAATAGCGTAAATAACCATATTTCTTTCCCATTTTCATTTCAAATTCTTTATATAAACCCACACACTTTTCACAAACGGAGCGACTCCCCTATGCCGACCCTCAAGCCTCGACACCTCGTGGTGATCTCGAGCACAGGGGTAGCTTTCTCAAGCTAAGGCACCTGAGCTCGACGCTCTGTGCTAAACCTCAAGCCTAGACACCCCACGGGGATCTCGAGCACAAGGATAGCTTTCTCAAGCTAAGGCACCTGAGCTTGACGCTCTGTGTCGACCCTCAAGCCTCAACACCTCACGGAGATCTCGAGCATAAAGGTAGCTTTCTCAAGTTAAGGCACCTGAGCTCGACGCTCTGTGCCGACCCTGAAGCCTTGAAACCCCCAGTGATACCAAAATAAAAAATAAAATGAAAATGAATAAATAAAATCAAAATTCGTTTTTATTGAGAAACGCCTCAGGAGGCCACAGTACAATAAAGTTATTACAAATGACTATCACCTCGGCCAAAACTCTCCTCAGAGCCCCTTCGGGATAACATGGGCTAACTCAAACTCCGCTGAGCAAATTGGCTCCACAGCCTGGCTGCCAGAATCCATAGGAGCAACCAAGGTAGACATGCCGGCCACAGAACTTTGAGCATTGCCCGGCCTCACATATTTGAACCGCCGAATCGGAGGTGTCTCGCAGCCCGAGGGGCGCCCACCCCCCGAAGAGACCGATAGCCCCAACATTGTCTTGTAACGTTGAATCTCGATCTCTTTCTCCACAATAACCTCACGAAGGAGCGAATCCGAAGTAGGCCTTTGAACCGAGGCACTTGATATGGAAAAGCCAAGGCCAACACCCCCCAGGTCGCAGTCGACTATCGCCTTCTTCAATTGAGCGACCTCCACACTCAGCTCCTTCGATTTTGTTTCGGAAGTAGTGGAAAGTTGTATCGTGATCACGAGCTTCCTTCCGATATCGATCAAGACTAGACTCCAATACCTTGATCTTGCTCCGAAGCCATGTCACCTCGGATCGTCGAGGATTCGACCTGAGGAGGGAGGCTGACATCTGACAAAATTGAAATAAAAAATCATTCCGAGGCCAATAGTTCCTAACTTCTAATCTAAAAATGATACAAGTCAGAAGGGTCGATCAGGAAAAGAAGATCATCTCAAAATCAAAGCAAAAGTCGAGGTCAAAACACTTGGCCAAACAAAAACTCCTTGTTATAAATTAGAACACTTTACAAAATATTGCGGTAGCCAGTCCACCTTCGGCAAACACAATTTCAAAAAAAAAGTAAAAGGAAAAGAAAAACAACTACTTCTTATTGCCAACCACTCCTTCGGCGTCGGCAGCGACGACAGGGTCAAACATCGGCTCGGCTCCGGTAGCTCCGCCCCCGGTCTCCCCTTCAACTTGAGAGTTGCCCCCGAAGGTCCTCGGAGGCTCGTTGATCTCTATATCATAATCAAAGCCCTCCAGGTCCAAGGTCGAATAAAAGTGTTTGACGTGGCCCAACGCCCGATCGTACACCTCGTTCTGGGCCTCGATGACCATGTCTTGGGCTTTCAAGGTGAGCATCCCCCTTTCCACCTCAAAATCCTTCTTCAGTGCGGCCTCTTTCCACAGCCCCTTGTTGGCCATCGAGGTCAGATCGGCCTTCAGGGCATGCTCTCACTTCTGGGAAGCGTCCAAAGCAAGTTTGAGGTCCATCATCTTGTACTTGAAGCGGTTGGCCTGGTTTCTCTCATACATCAGCTCCTAGTCATGGAGCCTCATCACCTAAGCGCCGGATAGACAAGCCTACAGCCGAGGTTAAACAATTAGCAAGCGGTGTGGAAAAAGATACATGGAAATAGAAATACATGGCCTCGAAACTTACCTGCACACTCGCCTGAGCCCACCTCATGTAAGCTAACTCGAAGGTGTCGGCACTCATGCTCTGCCGATCACGAGGCGTGGCCATCTTGTCCACAAACTCAACAGTGATGGGACCCTCTGTCAGGGTATCCCCCTTTCGGATAGCCCAATCAGGGGCCCAAGGCTGAAGCCCCTCTTCCCCAACCATGGTCTGGGCATCGACACGGAGAGGGGGGACACCACCCTGCACGACCTCAGTCACCTTCAAGGCACTCGAGCTCGGAACGACCGAAGCTCTTGCATCTGCCTGGACTGCACCCTCTTAGCCCTGGGCTCCAGCTGACCCTCTGGAGTTGCTTTGGAAGAGCCCCCTGCCTACTTTCCCTTCTCGGACTGCTCCGCCTTTTGCCTCTTCAGGGTGAGCCTCCTCTCCTTGGTCGATTTACGGTCCATCTCTGCACGAAAGTCCATTAAAAAGTGATGAGCACGAAAGAAAATTACAGAAAGAAAAACAAACGAAAGACAAACGAGACGGGGCGTGGCTCAGTCCGACGGCGGCCATGTGACCCTCTATCACCTTCGGCCAACTTATGCTGTTACTCTTGCAGAGCTGCTCTACAAAGGCCCACTCCTCGGCCGAAAGTTTATCCTTTTTGGGGCCCTTGAAGTTAGGCTTATAGAAGTTCCACATTGTCGGAATTTCCCACGGTTCCTCATTCCTGACGACGAAGTATTTCTTTTTCAATTCCTTTATCGAGTCAGGCTGGCCATGCACGACCTTGCCCCCCGCTCCGAGGCGATACGTAATAGATTCCCTCAAATTTGCCTGATGAGCTAATGCCCAACATGGCTCAAAAGATGTTTAGCCTTAGTGGTACCCTCCTCTCCTCGCACAACAAGACGAAGCTCACCATATGCTTTCACGAGTTCGGACCATACTGCATCGGGCATAACGAGGTCCAATTCAGTACTTCATGGATGATGGGGTGGATGGGCAGCCTCAGTCCCGACGAGAATGCGTCCACGGGAAAGATGCAGTACTAGGGTGCCAGAGGGTCAGTAGGCCTAAGACCGGTGTTGGGGACCATCAACTTGAACTCCGTCCCAATGAAGTACCTCGTGCGAATCACCGACATGTCTTCCTCTTTCAAAATAGTAGGGGTACAGTCCATCTTGATCTTCGCACAGCTCGGCAAGGAGGGCTGTACCCCGTAACGGACCAAGTCCCAACGTAGTCTGGGTACTTCCTGATAGATAACGGTTGGGGTAGGAAGGGGACCTCCAGCTTTCGGGGAGCAATCGCCTTGTCAGGACTACTAGGCATGGTCCACTCCATCTTCTTCTTCCGAATCTTGGGAGCCTTCTTAGGGGACGGAGTGGCTAGCGACTCAAGAATGGAGGCCCTCGAGGAGGAGTCCATCCCCTCGGCCTATTCACCCTCAACTCTAGTACCTTTGGCGGAACGCACCCCTCGACCGTTCCCCCCTCGATGTTAGCTCCTTCGGCAGATTGCACCTCTTCGTCCTCATCATCAACGTCCTCGACAGGATGCCCCTCCTCACCTGAGTCACTGCTTTCCACCACAAACGGGTTGCGAGTACAAAGCGGTTGCACAACATGCATGTTCTCGTCCCTTTCCCAAGAAAAGGAATCCGACAGACCCGTGCGAGTACCACTGCCGGGAGTAGAGGCTAAAGAGCCAAACTGAGCCCTAGACATATTAAAAGTATTGATTCTTGGTTTTGATGACTACAACACAATGCAAAGTTGTGCTACTTCTTATATATTGCTGGATGTATCAATGTCAATACCATGTGTGATACACAAAGGCAAAGTTGATCCAATGAAGCTCTCAAAGAAAATTTGATCAAGCTACAAAGTTCTATGTTCAAGACAAGATTGATCAAGCAAGCTTCAACAACTAAAGACAATGACTCAAGCTCAAATTCAAGACTCAAGATCAAGACAAGATTCAGTGCTTCAATGTGTTTTATTAAATGTCTTGTAAACAATTGTAATTTTATTTCTTTGAGTCTTAGAATGATGTAATATCCTTGTCACATACACACACTCCCACATATCTTTATAATTGAGTGTTTTTCACAAGTTTAAAGGTCAAAACAAGCTTGATTAAGATCAGCTGTTGAGTACCAATCGACTGCCGTTTGGCACCAGTCAACTGTACTAGTACGAAACTGTCTGGACTTTTTCAAACTCTGGCCAGTCGACTGTTCAAGTCTTTTCGATAGCTTTCAGAATTTAAAACTTGTTTTTCAAATTCAAAATGTTTATATCCGTTTTAAATCAGTTTTATTAACTGTTTTACAATGTCCTAGTGATTCCTCTCTGAAAATAGAGCCTAGGAATCACCATGGAAAGGTTCAAAGCATTTTTGAAAAAAAAGTTAAGTTTTTGCTTTTGAAAATGAGAACAAGTATTCAAACAAGCATTCATAATCTTCTAAGTCTTGGTTCTCTGAAATCAGTCTAGTATAACATTGAATTCATTTTAGACTGATTTCGGAAGTTGACCTATTAGCCTCCATACAAAAATCACAATCACAACAAGGCTATAGATTGTTGTAACTCTTTTATTGTTTTCTTTCCCTCTCGGGTTGTGAGAGTGGTCATCTCGGTTAGAGAGTAGGGCTCTTGTAACACCCCGTATTGTACGATACCTGAATATATATGTATGTAGGTAAATTGCCCGTATGCGGCGCGTGATTACAGTATTTTGGGTCAATTTTGCTATCATGGTTTGTGGTTAGGGTTACGGGACGGTTCATGGGAGGGTTGCATTCTAAAAGATGCACGAGAACGAGGAGGATCGATACTAGTATAAACATTAGTTTTCGGTACGATGCCTATGCAAATATAACATCGTATGATACTACGATGGATATACATTGCGTACGCTCGATAAACCTCTCGTCTCGCACTCGAAAGGACCCATTTAAGCTTAAGATGGGCGGCCAACACAACAACCACCAAACCATGGGAAAGAAGCCATAGTTTTGATCTAAAACCAGCTACAACCTACCCTACCCCCCCCCCCCCCCTAGCTCAAAACCAGCCATATCCCCCCTCCCTTCTCCTTCATTTCTCCACTGTTTCCCACCTCTTTGCTCTGGAAATTTTAGAAACCCCTTCAAGAGAAAATAGGAGAGAAAGAAGAGAGAGTGAAGAAGAAGACTCAAGGAAGGATTTTTCAAGGAAGGAAGCAAGGATATCCATTTCTCTACACTAACCAAGGATGGGGAGTTACTCTAAACCTTCATTTCTTTTCTTTTAATTAATTTTGCTTGCCTGCATGTATGATAGGATGTACTAGGATGATCATCTATGAGCATGGAAGTTGAAATCAGAACGGAAACTAGAAAACTGATTCAGAATGCTATTTTGTAGATTTTTCCGAGAGCAAACTACAAAGAATTAGACCATGAAATTTTCAGTGATTGTTCATATACATGTTTAGATTGTGGATTATTTATTTAGGATTTTTCTGAGGTCATTTGATATTTTAATAAAATCATAAGGTGAAACTGTGTCGTAAGGCAGAATCAGTAGTTGATTAACAGAATGACTGATATTGTAGGAATTTTCCTAATTTATTGAAGCATGCTATTGATCTGAAATTTTTACCCTATACTCCTGCGTGAATCTAGATTCTATAAAAAAATCAGGAAATTGATTGGATGAGTTTATAGGCTTGAGAAAAATTGATCTCTAATCAGTAGTTGAAGCTGAACTGAAGAACATGATGACTTTCTATGCTAAATTGAAATAGAATGAATTCACCGTATACTTGGATTTTTGACATGAGATCTTCTGAATATTGTTTAGTATGAACTCTAGTTTCATCACCATAAATTTTATGTCATTTGGACAAGTATGGAATTTAATATAATTTTATGAGTATGTATTGTGCTGGTTTTAGCCAGTTTAGATACCCTGTAGAGATTGAGCATTTGAGACTCATTAAGAGTACATTTTGAGAACCTGATTCATTAGAGAGTTGTAGTAGACACCTAGATCTTTCCAACAAGATCAAATTGAGGTAATTCCAGTAAAGGGTTGATTTACTGTGATTTTTGCAATACTAGATAGAGACCTAGAATGGATCTGAGTGCTCTGATTTAGAGAGACCCATTGTGTGATTTGGTGCATTGGTGAGAGATGTGTGTTATAGGGTGATTTATTGGTATAATTTGGACTCATGACCAACTAGAGAGTTGTTGAGGACACCCACACCCTTCTATAGAAATTGGGTTTGTGACGTTCTGACGAACGAGTAGTGTTTTGTGCTACCGGTAAGGTGCAGCCCGTGTATAGGAAGTACGCATGCTGAGACTTGAGAGGCTATTTTGGGGATCAAGATGATTGAATTTGAGTTTATGATCAACTAGGAAATTATAGCCTAGGAATTTACCTTTCTGGATTGGGCTCGTACACTCCAACCGGAGTTGTATCGAGGAAGTTATGACCTTTCTAAGTTTCGGGTAGAAACTCGTTGGTCGCTTAGTCTTGGTTTTGAATAAGTATTGTGAGGATTTCCTTTGTATACTATCAGAGTTGATGACTCTTGTCTACGTATGGTTGATATCTGTTATTGAGGTTGTTGACTCCCAGAGTGGGATGTGTGACTCGATAGTCACTAGGGTAAGGGATACCCTACACTTGTCAACCCTACATTATAAACTTTCGCCGAAGCGTAGGACATCCGAGCGTGCCATTGAGATAAGTTTACAAGGGTGAAAAAACATTCACAGCCGGGGCAACGACGAATGTAGGCCGGAATGCTGGACAATTCCATGTCGGGGAAGTGGCGAACCGGACCGGTATCGCCAGGGCCAGAGGTTGATAGGCAAGTATGGAAGCAGTCTTTTCTTTATCGAAGTAATTAGAGTAATGCAGGGGTTAGAATGGCATATTAAGGGGTTGGGAAATTGCATTAGTCCTAGTAAACCATAGTCGGTGTTGTACTTTCCAGTCGTAGAGATACGTTTTCGGCACTCATAGATGAGTCCTCGGCTCGTATCTCGATCTGTTAATTCCCAAAGCTTTGCCGGAGTAAGGTACGGGAGGCTAGGAGGATTTGACCTCCCGAGGTGCTCACATCCCTATGCGCGGAGGTTTTGTATTTTGGTATATATATAAGTTCATAACCCGATCAGGGGTGAACACGTATGCGTCGGTCCATAAGGGTGGACCTGGGAATCATACGGTCGGGCGATCGGATTCAACGCAGCTTTCTAAGGAGGTCCATACGCGGGTACGAAGTGGCAGCTACGACAACCACTTAGGCACTGCAGTGGCGGAACTAGATCGACCAGCTGCAACCTCCTTAGGTAACGGACAATCTATTGGGAACTGGATGGGTACAAGGGTAGGATGCATGGCGAGGGATTGAACCCTACAATCAGGAGAGGCGAACTCCTTGGAAAGTATGTAGTATGGGATGCATACGTTTCCATCGAAGTTGATTTTGGGAAAGTATGTAGTATGGGATGCATACGTTCCAACTGAATAGCATTAGAGTAGGTGCGTCGTGTGCATTCTTGTTTGTGCATTAGATTAGGCCATGCTTGTGTCCAGAACGCATGTAGTATGGGATGCATGCGGATCCAGATTTCCAAGTCTTGCTTACTTTAGAATAGGCTTGTGATTGGTGCATTTAGTTGTTAGATCATGGTATACACGAGCACTACACAATTTAGGATGCACGTTTCCTTTTCCATTCAAGATGGTCTGTGATTGCTAGTTTAGAGGATCGCTGTTATTATCAGTATTGCGTCAGTCAAAGTTCTGACGTTCCCCACCTTTTAGGTACCAATTCTACCGTTCGAGCAGGTGCAGAGATATCAGAGTCGCGCAGCAGAAGACTCAAGCCGAGGAGCAAGTCCCAGGAAAGCAGATTGACCGTTCAGCGGAGCTTCGGCAGTGAGCCATCGACTGCCAGTCCGAGAGAAAGTTGTTAACTTTATAGAAAGGAGTGATGTACATTTGTAATAAGATGTACTGAGGTTATGTAATTTGTATTCTTGTCAAGAACAAGATATCGGTTGTAATCAATGATGTAATGACTTATTTGGCAATAAAAAGTTTTCAAATTTCCGTGTTATTACTGTGTTGAGATGTATTTGAAGGCAAAGATTCTGGTGAGTGTCACGGATGTCCGGTAATGGGGATCCGGGGCGCTACAGCTCTAGGTTGTAGAGTCAAGTTTTGCACTCTTGGTTGAAGAGTGGGTTTGCTCTCTCTAGTGGTGAGAGAGGTCTACGGGTTGGACAAAGTTGTTGTTTAACGCCGTAGGGTATTCTTGTATTTTTTTTCAAGAATAGTGGAAAATCTCATGTGGGTGCTTGGAGACTGGATGTAGGTCGGGAGGACCGAGCCAGGATACATATCTCTGTGTACTCTATGGTTGTATTTTCTTTACTTGCATTTTTAATTTCTCTGTGAAACTTGTCTAACAAGTCGACTGTCCCTCTTCTATAAGTCGACTATCAGACTGGTATAACATAATCTTTGAAAACATTTCTGACAAGTCGACTATGTTCCACTATAAGTCGACTAATCAGACTTGTATGAAATACACTTATATTCTGACGCCCCAATCGACTTTATTCCCTTTTCAAGTCGCCTAGACAGTAAGAAAAAGTTCAGTTTCGTTATTATTTTTTATGCAACACTATTCACCCCCGCTCTAGTGTTTCTTGTCTTGCCTACAGGATCCAACAAAACGTACTAACCTGATTGAAGTCTCTGGAAAGATCGCCGAAAAACTCGTCGACGGTGATGGAAAACTTCTAGAGAGAGAGCGAAAGTAAGAAATGGGAAAGGGGGTGTGGGATACGTATATATAGGAAACTTGCGATTCCTCGATTCTCGCATTTAAAAAATGGTTCCTATAACGCCTCCTCAATTCTCGCAAAAAACGGCTCCTATAACGCCTCCTAGAATTCCCGCCATAACGGTTCCTTCTAAGCCTCGATGCTCGGAGGTGATCTCAAGCACAGATTCAGACCAAGGAGCTTTTAGCCATCTAAATTCAAGATCGAAGATCTAGATCATAGATTTCTCCTCAAAATAAGAACACATCATTTAATTGCTATCACATTAGGGAAAAACAGCAAAATATGAAATTTAATTGAAAATTGGTTTAATACATGAATTTCTTACATTTTCAAAAATGAATATGGGCCTATTAATTAAAGAGGGAAAAAACACCAATGTAGGCCTCTGCATCCCTCTATATGCTGTCATTTGACATTATGTTTACAACAACAAATTAAGTAAATAAATAATTACCTGAGGATGTTCAGTAAATTTATCAACACATGTTGATTTCAACTACAGATAGAAGTAGAACTAATATTGTTAAAATCGGACTGGACAGGCTGGGTCGGACCGGGGTCGGCAAAATTTGGAGTAAGCACAATATGGTTGCGAATTATGTGAATCTACATTCATCATTCAAGAAACTCCACAATTATCGTTGGCACAGAAGATAAGGTCATTATTCGATTAACTTGTCTTCATACTTATGTAATTTAATGACTCTTAGTTAACTGGTAACCATGTCTGTTGACATGTGCTCTGCATATATATAACTTAGTATTCAATTGAAAATTCTTAACATACCACCTTTAACAATCTAGTAATGTTACTGATGTTGCTGTTTTCTGGTGTAGGAGCAACAGATAATGAATTTTTTTGGATTAAGGGAAGTGCAAATCTCAGCTGCAGATCTCATCCAGATGAAAGGCCGACTTATGGTTGTATGTTGTGGATCTGGTGGACGCAGGTCGCCGAACACCTGCAAAAATGTAACGCCCCGATTTTCGGTAACTGGAAAACCGTGACAAAAGACAGAATCTTTTCTTCAATTAGCCACAACACACAGAAAAATAGAAAAATTTAAAACATTTTATTCAACACAAATGTATTACAAATCCCAATGTTTCAAAATTGCAATACATTATAACAGTGTTACAATAATACCTTTACAATCCCAAGTGTTACAACTTTCAACATATTACATCAGAGTACATTGAATAAAGAATAACACTTAGTATTTCACTTGGATGCTTTCCAACAAATAAATAAATTACAAAATTGTTACAATGGAACAATAGTAAACAACATATAATGCAGCGGAAATGAAAATGACTTTTGCTTCTCTCGCCTTGAGTCCTCCTGAATCTTTTACATGTACTTCTGCAATCCAGTAATAATTGAAATGGGGACGTCAGTATATATACTGACGTTTTTAAGGCTGATGACTAGCAGCGATTCTCCACTTAAGCAAATAAATTGATGAAAAGAGAAACGTGTATATATAATTGATGTGTCAGTATATGCTATGCATTAGACTTTAATACTCGATTAACTAATGCTATGATGCTCTTATTCTAAAGCAAGCAAGTCTTCAGAACAGTATGCAACTCATACTACATACCCCCCATCTCAAGTCGTTTCTTCATATATAGGGATTTGAACCCGTACCAGAATTCTACTCTTGTACTCAACTTGTCTCTGAAGATACAACGTGATTGATGAGGTTGCAGGTACAATCTATTTCCGTTATTGCAGTCATATAGTGGTGTCCATGTTTGCCACTATTGCCTCACTCAAATATCTTTAACGAATCCTTTGGGTCTCTGCGACAGGTTAGCTCGAAGCATCCCCCTGTGGCACCCCTAGCGAGACCATAGACTATGGCTTCATGCCTTTAGTAAGACAAGATGGAGTTTCGGGGGTCCATCCCCCTAGCTCCGACAGGAATCGCTCCCGCCTTATCATAGTACTTCAGAAATTAACAAACGAGATACGGATTCCGTGCTCCCAACTCGTGAGAAGGCACAGACCGTATCCCTTTGAGAATAAGGGTACAACCCAATAACATCTCCTAGTGTCGGCCTATAGGACAGGTCGGATCATAAGGTATCACCCTTAACACCAACTCCTTCCCTTCGGCGAAAGAATGATAATAAGTAAAGGTTAAGTAGTAATAGCTATAAGCTACTACCCTAACGATGTGACTACGCCCCAAACAATCTCACGGGGTTTTCAATACGAAATTTCTTAAGATTATCCCGATCCAACTCATGGCCTATCGATCCAAGACACCAGTGACGGGATCTCCCTCACTCATCACTACCCCTAACTCGAATCTCGTCAACATACTCGGCCCGCGATCAACCCACATCAGTTAAGATCTGTCGGCGCTCGAGGTGTGATTTATCCATAGTTTTCAAGGTAGTAAGATGTGAGCCTTGATGGTCGGTGACCCCTAGGGTAACTATGAGACCCTATCACTACCCCTAACTCGGATCTCGTCAACACTCGGCCTGCGATCAGCCCACATTAGTTAAGATCCGTTGGTGCTCGAGGTGTATTTTATCCACAGTTTTCAAGACGGTAAGATGCGAGTCTTGATGGTCGATGACCTCTAGGGTAACTATAAGACCCTAGACGAGCTTTTACCAAGGTAACAATCCTAGTGACTTTCCCAACCATTATTTCCCATATATTGAAGATGAAGCATGTGCACATCATATGGTCCAATTTAAATTAGAACTGCATACAACTAGAACTCATGGGTTCTTTTCCCCAATTTGAACTAGGACAACATGCGACTCGGTTCATGGGTTCTTTCTCAAGGTTGAGCTAGAACCACCTAGAACCTAAACGCATGGTTTCCATGTCAATTCGAGCTAGAACTTTATCATGGAGCTAGTTTCATGGGTTTCTTCTTAAAAATCGAACTAGAACAACTTTGAAACATGGGTTCATTTCAATAGTTCAATTGGGTTATCATGCAAGCTAAACTCATGGGTTCCTTGTAGAACTTAACCAAAACCACTACAATCATATAACTCAAACACGCATGGATTCGTTTGGATCTAAAAACAACTATACATCACTACTACAATAACAAAAGCATACGTTCTTTACCTAGAACAACTACAATAACTCAAGCATGGGTTCTTTCTTAGAACAACTATGATAACTCAAGCGTGCTTACGACTTAAGCATGGGTTTCTTTACTACCTCAATCTACAACAACTTAAGCATGATGGGTTTCTTACTACAACAACTTAAGCATGACGGGTTTCTTACTACAACAACTCATGCATGGTATCTTTACTACATCTCAAGCATGATGGATTTCTTACTACAACAACTCAAGCATGATGGGTTTCTTACTACAACAACTCAAGCATGGTATACAACTTAACATGGGTTTCTTTACTACAATAATCTACAACAACTCAAGCATGGTATACAACTTAAGCATGATGGGTTTCTTACTACAACAACACAAGCATGGTATACAACTTAAGCATGATGGTTTTCTTACTACAACAATCTACAACAACTCAAGCATGGTATACAACTTAGCATGGGTTTCTTAATACAACAACTCAAGCATGGTATACAATTTAAGCATGGTTTTTTTACAACCACTCAAGCATGATGGGTTTCTTACTACAACAACTCAAGCATGGTATCTTTACTACATCTCAAGCATGATGGGTTTCTTGCTACAACAATCTACAACAACTCAAGCATGATGGGTTTCTTACTACAATAGTTAGCAATCTCAAGCATGATTCCGTTACTACATTAATTAGCAACTCAAGCATGATAATCTTTTTGACATAGAACAGCATAATCTTAGCATGGGTTTCTTTTATCGCATAAACATATGCACAAATGGGTTCATGGGTTCACAAGCATGGTTGATGGGTTCACAAGTGTGTTCGTGGTTTCTTTTTAAAACTAAAATACTACACATACTCAAGCATGAGTTCTCTAGCAACCTACAATAGTTTAGGACATGGTACTACGACATTCATCTTAAGCATGGGTTTCTCTAGCATCCTAGAATAATTTAAGCATGGCTCTTTACTCAAGCATGGGTTCTTTTTGACATGGAACAACATAAACTCAAACATAGTAATAAAGCTAAACAACTATCAATACTTAACTACATATTACAAGGACTACCTCTTTTAGGAATTACAAGTCCTACTTATTACAAGGATTTAGTTTTATTCAATCTACAAGCTCTACATACAACATGGAAATAAGTAATCTTCTCTAACATAAAGTAAACTAGACATGCTATAAGGAACTAGTCTTTTACAATTTTAGAAGCTTAATCCTTTGCAACCTAGAAGCAAAGATAGAAGCTTAATATTTCATGAACTGGAAGCAAAATAGAAACTTAATCTTTCATGACCTAGGAGGCAAAAATAGAAGCTTGATTTTAACAAGTATTTCAAGTAAACATACAACAACTACAAAGACTTATCTTTTATGAACTAGAATAAGAAAAGACTTGATCCTTTACATGGTAGGAACAACATACAACAAGTCACTTTTTAGGAACTAAGGTTAGTAAAAACTTTGATTTTTGACAAGGTAGACAGCAACATATAACAAAAGACTTTTCTTTTATTAGGTTAGATGAGTCCTACAACCCCCAAAATGGGTAGTAAATATTTCTACTACACTACTCTTTATATGCACATAGTTATAGTCCGAGTTGTTAACTTTGTGTTTAACAAAGTAACCAAAATAACAATCATAAACTTAACAAGTTCAAAGATCAACCTTTATGTGCTTTTTAACAAGTTCTTCATTCAAATCTCTTCATGTGGTCCTCTTGGACTCACACTACTTATATGCCCAAACTATTTAGTCCAAGTTATTAGTTTAGCGAAATAACCACAACAAAGTCTTAACGACTCAACCTTTATGCCATTTGGTTTAGTTCCACCATCCATCTTTTTCAAGGGATCACTTTGATCTAAACAATCATTCACGTGCTTAGAAATTTGTCCAAGTTATTTAGAACACACACACACACAACCATACATCATAAAAAGAATATGTTCTATTAATATACTAACCCAAAAATGGGTTCGTTACCTTACTACAACTGGATAGCCTCCAAATTTGTTTCTTTAATAAGCTAAAACTTACATATCATCAAAGTTGGGTTCTTTTTAACCCACAACAATTAATCAACATAAAAGTGTAATCTTATACTACAACTAACAACATCAAAAAATTGTTTCTTAATCATACTAGAACGAATATAACATCAAAGTTGGGTTCTTTTAGCATACACAATTTACTCCACCCTCAAAATGGGTTCCTTCTCAACCAACAACAAACCACACCCTAAAGATGGGTTCTTTTCTTCACATGCACATGTAGTAACCCTAAAGATGGTTCTTTCTACACATACATTAATAAATAAAGAGAACAAACAAACTAAAATTAAAAGTATAGAATCCCTACCTTTTCAATCTATGTAAGAAGGACTAGCTCGTAACCTTCTCCTTCCTCCTTAGCTTTCTACTACAACTTGAATGAAGAACACTCTTATGGAAAACCCCCAAATGAAGAACACCTAGGGTTTCCTTCTCTTTCTTTTCCTCCCTTTTTTTTCTTGTAAAACGAGACAAAGAGTGAAGGGGAGGGGTTTTTATAGGACAAAAAAGAGGTGGAGAGTGCAAAATACACAACCACAATTGCACAAACCCCCTTGGGGTTCATTTTGGCCGGCCTTAGAAGGATGAGGTGGAGGGGGTGAGGTGGAGGAGAGGGTTCTAGTAGAAGACACATATTAAACCCTTATGTATCTCTAATTAATTTTAACCCTAGGTTTAAGTCTCCAAACAAATCCTAGCCATCCAAATTTGATTAATCATGAAAAAAGTAAGATATTTTTGTCCAAAACACATACTATATGATTTGTACAAACGTACGAAATCGGTACAATACACATACGTATGTATGTATGTATATATATATATATATATATATACATATATATATATATATATATATATATATATATATATATATATATATATATATATATATATATATATATCGATAATTTCCGTTTGTCAAACCGCATAATCCGTATAAAAAAAAATTAATTCCGAAAATAATTATAAAATAAATTTTATTATCAGCCCGAAAGATTCCAGTACCAAGATACAATACAGATGTATACAGACTGATATATATATACAGATAAAGTTTATTAACAAAACCGGGTGATATCCACCAAAAATATTTCATTTATGGAAATAAAAATAAAATAATAATAAAATAACAATTTTAAATATCTGCCCGGGATTTTCCAGCCATTTTCTCAAATGCATTTTTCAAGATTTTGCACAAGTGCATAAAACTGATATAATACCTATATATATATATATTAGTATATATGTCCAGGTAACTTTTTAAATGAGAAAACCAAGTAATTTCAATAAAATTATTTTTATTTAAAAATAATAATTTATACATTATAATATCCGTCCGGGATATTACAATACTCCTTTCTTAGAATAGTTCTGTCCTCAGAACTACGTTAAGTCAGGAGAACAAACAAACATTCATACACTAAATAACACGGGGAAAGAAAGCTTATACGGCTTTCCGGCTCCCAAATGATTCATCCAAGAACTGGTTCTCCAAAGATCCCAACCTCGATCCCCCAAGCTGCCTGCGACTCTGTCAAAATCGGGAAGTAACTCTTGAATCTTGATCAGAGTCGATGATACTAGTACTCCATGCTGCTTCCTTGTAACGCCCCAATTTTTTGTGACTGGAAAACTGTGACATAAGCCAGAATCTTTTCTTCAATTAGCCACAATACATTGAAAAATAGGAAAATTTAAAACCTTTATTCAACACAAATATATTACAAATCCGAATGTTACAAAATTGCAATACATTACAACGGTGTTACAATAAGACCTTTACAATCCCAAGTGTTACAACTTTCAACATATTACACCAGAGTATAATGAATAAAGAACAACACTTGGTATTTCACTTGGATGCTTTCCAACAAATAAATAGATTACAAAATTGCTACAATGGCACAATAGTACACAACATACAATGCAGCAAAAATAAAATGACTATTGCTTCTCTTGCCTTGAGTCCTCCTGAATCCTGTACCTGTACTTCTGCAATCCAGTACTTATTGAAATGGGGACGTCAGTACATACACTGACGTTTTTAAGGCTTATAACTAGCAGTGATTCTCCACTTAAGCAAACAGATTGACGAAAAGAGAAACGTGTATATATAATTGATGTGTCAGTGTATGCTATGCCTTAGACTTTAATACCCGATTAACTAATGAGATTCTGCACTTATTCTAATGCAAGCAAGTCTCCGGAACAGTATGCAGCCCATACTACATACGTCCCTTCTCAAGCCGTTTCTTCATATATAGGGATTTGAACCCTCGTTATGAATTCTACATTGTACACAATCCTGTTCCTGATAATACAACGTGACTGTGAGGTTGCAGGTGGGTCAAGTCCCACCAATGCAGTATGATTATGGTGTCTCTGTTTGCCACTACTACCCGGCATGCCGGACCTCACTCAAAAACAAGGTTGCAGGTACGGTCTAGTTTCCGTTACTGCAGTCATATAGTGGTGTCCATGTTTGCCACTATTGCCCAGCGTATCGAGCCTCATTCGAAAATCAAAAGAATATAGGCTCTCGCAAGCGCAGGATAGCGCGAAGCCTACCCTGTGGCACCCCTAGGGCCTCGCAAGCGCAGGACTGCACGTAGCATCCTGTGGCACCACAAGCCACGGTATTTCAGGAATTAACAGACGAGATAGGCAACCCGTGCTCCCAACTCGTGAGATGACACCTTACGTATCCCTTTGACGGGAAGGTACAACCCAATAACACCGCCTAGTGTCGTCCTATAGGATAGGTCGATCATAAGGAATCACCCTTAACACCAACTCTTTTCCTTCGGCAAAAATGATAATAAGTAAAGTTTAAGTAGTAAAAGACATAAGTTACTACCCTAACGATGTCACTAAACCCAAACAGTCTCACAAGGTTTTCAATAACTTTCTTATGATTATCCCGATCCAACTCATGGCCTATCGATCCAAGACACTGGTGACGGAAATCTCTCTCACTCATTATTATCCCTAACTCGGATCTCGTCAACATTCTCGGCCCACGATCAACCCACATCAGTTAAGATCCGTCAGTGCTCGAGGTGTGATCCCCAGTTTCTAAGGTGGTAAGATGCGATTCTTGATGGTCGATGGCCCCTACGGCAATTATGAGACCCTATCACTACCCATAACTCGGATCTCGTCAACACTTTCGGACCGTGATCAACCCACATCAGTTAAGATCCGTCGGTGCTCGAGGTGTGATTTATCCACAGTTTCCAAGGTGGTAAGATACGAGTCTTGATGTCCGATGACCCCTAGGCTAGCTTTTGTCTAGCTAAGAATACTAGTGACTTTCCCAACCATTACGTCCCATATATTGATGATGAAGCATGTGCACATCATATGGTCCAATTTCAGTTAGAACCACATACAACTAGAACTCATGGGTTTTTTTTCCAAATTTGAACTAGGATAATATGCGACTAGGTTCAGGGTTTTTTCTCAAAGTTGAGCTAGAGTTACCTAGAACCTAATTGCATGGGTTCCTCGCCAATTCGAGCTAGAACTATCATGGAGCTAGTTTCATGGGTTTCTTCTTAAAAATCGAACTAGAGCAAATGTGGAACATGGGTTCATTTCAATAGTTCCATTGGGTTATCATGCAAGCTAAACTCATGGGTTTCTTTTAGAATTTAACCGAAACCACTACAATCATATAACTCAAACACGCATGGATTCTTTTGAATATAAAACAACTACACATCTCAAACATGGGTTCTTTACTAGAACTACCACAATAACACAAGCATGCGTTCTTTACTTAGAACAATTACAATAACTCAAGCATGGTATCGTTCTACAACTCAAGCATGAATACAATTTAAGCATGAGTTTCCTTCTACAACAACTCAAGCATTGTATATTTACTATAATCAACTCAAACATGGATTTTTTGCTACAACAACTCAAGCATGATGGGTTTCTTACTACAACAACTCAAGCATAGTATCTTTCTATAATCAACCTACAACAACTCAAGCATGGTATAGAACTTAAACATGGGTTCCACTACTACATCAACCTACAACAACTTAAGTATGGTATACTTACTATAATCAACTCAAGCATGGGTTTCTCAATATAATTAACCTAAAACAACTCAAGCATAGTATACTTACTATAATCAACTCAAGCATGAGTTTCTCACTATAATCAACTCAAGCATGGGTTTCTCACTATAATTAACCTACAACAACTCAAGCATGGTATACTTACTATAATCAACTCAAGCATGAGTTTCTCACTATAATCAACTGAAGCATGGGTTTCTCACTATAATCAACTCAAGTATGGATTTCTCACTGTAATTATCCTACAATAACTCAAGTATGGTATACTTACTATAATCAACTCAAGCTTGGGTTTCTCACTATAATTAACCTACAACAACTCAAGCATGGTATACTTACTATAATCAACTCAAGTATGGGTTTCTCACTGTAATCAACTCAAGCATGGGTTTCTCACTATAATTAACCTACAACAACTCAAGCATGGTATACTTACTAGAATCAACTCAAGCATGGGTTTCTCACTATAATCAACCTACAACAACTCAAGCATGGTATATTTACTATAATCAACTCAAGCATGGGTTTCTCACTATAATCAACCTACAACAACTCAAGCATAGTATACAACTTAAGCATGGTATACTTACTATAATCCACTCAAGCATGGGTTTCTTTCTACAACAACCTATAACAACTTAAGCATGGTATACTACTTAAGCATGATGGGTTTCTTACTACAACAACTTAAGCATGGTATCTTTTACTACAACTCAAGCATGGTATACAACTTAACATGGGTTTCTTCTACAACAACTACAAATCTCAAGCATGATGGGTTCACAAGCATAAATAGGTTCATAAGTATGAATGGGTTTCTAGCAACCTATAAAAGTTTAGAACATGCTACTAAAAGACTAAAAATAAACTATTACGAGACTACTTCTTTAGGAAATTACAAGTCCTATATATTACAAAGACTACATTTATTTAGTCTACAAATTACTACATACTACAACTCGCTTTTCTTCAATCCTACAAGTTCCTACATTCAAAAATAGTAACCTTTTATGAACAAGGGTTAGTAAGATTAATTTCTTAACAAAGTAGAGAACAACATACAACAAAACTTACCTTTAAAAATAGCTAGATGGATCTACACCCCAAGAATGGGTAGTAAATATTCCTACTACACTAATCTTTATAAACACATAGTTATAGTCCAAGTCATAGTTTTTGAGTTCAACAAAACAACCATAATAACAACAATAAACACACAAGGTTAAAGATTCAACCTGTATGTGTTTTAATTAAGTTCCACCATCCATCTTTTTCATGGGATCATTTTGATCCTTACAACCACCGTATGCTTAATACTTAGTCCAAGTCATTTAGAAACATACACACAACAAAAGAGGACAAGAATCAACACAAATAAAATAGAGAATTCCCCCTTGATTTTCCAACCATTCTTATGCACAAATCTTAGTCCAAGTGGTTCAAAATAATTATAAGGACAACAATAATCAAAGCAAAGTTCAAGATTCTGTCTTTATCTGATTTTATTGAGTCCTTTCATTCCATCCTTTTTCATGGGATCATTTTGATCCCTACAAACATGCTTATGCTTAGGAATTTGTCCAAGTTATTTAGGAACATAAAAACATAAAAACACAACATAAAGATGGGTTTTTTTTAACCTACAGCCATTTATATGCTTAGAAAAATAGTCCAAGTTATTTAGAACATGCACCTATAACATCCACCATAAAAAAGATGTGTTCTTTTTATCCTACAACAAACAACCATCAAAGATAGGTTCTTTACTTACATAGAACTATTATTAACTCTAAAAGATGGGTTCTTTTCTATATAAAAAAATTAAAAGAGAACAAAACACCCTAAAATTAGATGTAGAGAATCCCCACCTTTTTGATCATTTGTAGGAAGGACTAGCTAGTAACCTTCTCCTTCCTCCTTAGCTTTCTACTACAAAAACCTTCAATGAAGAACACTCCTATGGAAAAACCCAAATGAAGAACACTTAGGGTTCTTCTCTTTCTTTTCTTCTCTCTTTCTTTTTCTTGTAAATGAGGCAAAGGGTGAAGGGGAGGGGTTTTTAAAGGACAAAATGAGGGTGGAAAGTGCAAAATACATCCACAAAAATGAACAAAACCCCTTGGGTAATGTTTGGCCGGCCAAGACCTCATGATGTGGAGGGGGTGAGGTGGAGGGGTGAGGTGGAGGAGAGAGTTCTAGTAGGAACACCTATTAATACTCTTATGTATCCCTAATTAATCCTAACCCTATGTTTAAGCCTCCAAACAAATCCTAGCCACCCAAATTTGATTAATCATGAAAATAAGATATTTTTGTCCAAAATACATACTACATGATTTGTACAAATGTACTAAATCGGTACAATACGCATACGTATGTATATATCTATATACCGATAATTTCCGTTTGTAAAATTGCTCAATCCGTACAAAAATAAATTAATTACGAAAATAATAGTAAAATTAACTTTATTATCTGTCCGGAAGATTCTAGTACCAATTTGATACAATACAGATGTATATAGACTGGTATATAGAGACAGATAATGTTTATTAATAAAACCGGGTGATATCCACCAAAAATATTTCATTTCGGGAAATAAAAATAAAATAATAATAATAATTTTAAATACCTGTATGGGATTTTCCAGATATTTTTTCGAAAAATGCATTTTTCAGGATTTTGTACAAGTGCACAAAACTGATACAATACCTGTATATACATACTAGTATATATGTCCAGGTAACTTTTTAAATGAGAAAACCGAGTAATTTCAATAAAAATATTTTTATTTAAAAAATAATAATTTATACAATATAATATCCGTCCGGGATATTACATTCCTTACGCCTTCAATGTGGACTTCTGGTAATTTCTCTCGCGTCTAAGTCATCTTTATCGAAAAATGTGCAGACTTTCGTCAACCGGGTCCTCAATAACCCAACTTGAGTCCTACATTTTCGAACTTTGGGGTAATCCTGTGATGAAGTCCATACTGACATTCTGATATTTTCCTTCATCAACTTGCCGCTTCAGTGGTTCATTCCCTGCATTTCCTGCCTAAGCCTTCTTACTTGCTCACTTAGACTCGGTTGCGACTTCAATCATTTAATGTTGAGTAATCACTTCAATACTGGCTTAACTGATCTCATCATCTTGCTTCTTACTTCTTTCACGGTCTTTGGCTGAGGCCAATTCTTTATCTATCTTGACCTTTTGCAATTCGGTAGCCACTCCCTCCTTAGAATAGGACATGGCCTACGAATGCTACTTCAGACTTTCAGGATTCTCTCCTATGATTTGCTCAAAGCTGACGCTCCAGATGGTGTATTTAAACAAACCAAATCTAGAGTCACCTTCCGCACACATCTCAATTCTTGAAAAATAATTCAGACAAAATAATATGATGAATCATGATTGAACAAAACAGTTGCATGGATTCCATATATATATATATATATAAATCCAACTGGTTACAAAAAGTGTTACATCACATATTACTTCTTTAGTCCAAAAATAAATTTCAAATGATACAACTTTTAGACTTAGTTGCAGTTTCATATGCACATACCATATTCTTCAGCTTGCCCTTAGTGAACAGGGTCCTTTTCTTCTTTGTTCATCTTCGGTGAACAGGCTCCTTTCCTTCTTTGTTCATCTTCGGGGTTGATCCGCTGCTACTTTTCTGAAACTGGGGACAACCTGGTCAGATATGACCAATCCTCCCACAATTGTAACACGTACGGTTATCTATCAGAGTGGTCTTCCTTGGGCACTAGTTCATGAAATGACCTTGCTCACCACATAAGAAACAGCTTCCTGACTTGGTAGCTCCAAGTTTGCTGTCTGGTTTTTGAATCTTTGACTTTTGACCTTGGTTCTCGAACCTTGATGCTGGTGCAGATCTTTTCCCCTGTAGTCGTGGACAGACTGATTTCTTGTGCCCAACTCCCTTACAGAGATGGCACACTACAACCTTGGTGGTCTCCGGGATTTGCTCCTATTCATGCTGTAGTCATGCCAATCTGGAATCAAGGTGTCCCTGCTCCTTTGCTAGGCCTGCTAATATAACTTCGCAAGCTTCACTCAGTTGCATAGTTTGACGTCCATTCCTAGTCCTGTGCTTCCTCAGCTTCTTCATTTCCTGATGTATGCTGGCTGCTGCTGTTATGCGTTGATCCACACTTAGTCTTTGCAGTGGTGAAGGCAAGTCCTTCTGGTGGTTAACTTGTAGTGAAATCTCCTTTGGCTCCTTGCTCGAGATCATCAGATCATCCCTTGAAATTGGCTCACTCTCTTCCATCAACACATCCTCGGTTAGGATATCCTCAAACACCATCCTATCCTTAAAAAAAACACACAAACTAGAATTAGTCAAGATATAGAAAAATTATAAAACATAAGTTGAAAGAAACAACAATATGAATTTATAATTGTCTACAACTAGCTAAAATCCGACTCCTAAAAGGCATCCAAGTTTAATTTTCCTACTATGTTGGACTGTAAATTGAAGTCAGCTCTGATACCACTATGTAACGCCCCAATTTTCGGTAACTGGGAATCCGTGACATTAGCCAGAATTTTTTCTTCAATTAGCCACAATACACAGAAAAACAGGAAAATTTAAAACATTTTATTCAACACAAATATATTACAAATCCGAATGTTACAAAATTGCAATACATTATAACAGTGTTACAATAATAGCTTTACAATCCCAAGTGTTACAACTTTCAACATATTACATCAGAGTACAATGAATAAAGAACAACACTTGGTATTTCACTTGGATGCTTTCCAGCAAATAAATAAATTACAAAATTGTTACAATGGAACAATAGTAAACAACATATAATGCAGCGGAAATGAAAACGACTCTTGCTACTCCTCCTGAATCCTGTACCTGTACTTCTGCAATCCAATACCTATTGAAATGGGGACGTCAGTACATATACTAAAGTTTTTAAGGCTGATGACTAGCAGAGATTCTCCACTTAAGCAAACAGATTGATGAAAAGAGAAACGTGTATATATAATTGATGTGTCAGTGTATGTTATGCCTTAGACTTTAATACCCGATTAACTAATGCAATGATGCTCTTATTCTAATGCAAGCAAGTTTTCAGAACAGTATGCAGTCCATACTACATATGCCTTATCTCAAGCCGTTTCTACATGTATAGGGATTTGAACCCACGCCATGAATTTTACTCTTGTACTCGACTTATTTCTGAAGATACAACATGATTGATGAGGTTGTAGGTACGGTCTATTTCCGTTACTGCAGTCATATAGTGGTATCCATGTTTGCCACTATTGTCTCACTCAAATATCTTTGACGAATCCTTGGGGTCTCTACGGCAGGTTAGCTCGAAGCATCCCCTATGGCACCCCTGGGGTCTCTGCAGCAGGTTAGCTCGAAGCATCCCCTGTGGCACCCCTAGCTAGACCATACATGCCCTTAGATATAAGACAAGACGGAGTTTCGGGGGTCCATTCCCCTAGCTCCGACAGGAATCGCTCCCGCCTTATCATGGTACTTTAGAAATTAACAGACGAGATACGGATCTCGTACTTCCAACTCGTGAGAATGCACAGACCGTATCCGTTTGAGAATAAGGGTACAACCCAATAACACCGCCTAGTGTCGGCCTATAGGACAGGTCGGATCATAAGGTATCACCCTTAACACCAACTCCTTCCCTTCGTCGAAAGAATGATAATAAGTAAAGGTTAAGTAGTAATAGCTATAAGTTACTATCCTAACGATGTCATTAAACCCCAAACAATCTCACGGGGTTTTCAATACGAACTTTCTTAAGATTATCCCGATCCAACTCATGGCCTATCGATCCAAGACACCGGTGACAGGATCTCCCTCACTCATCACTACCCCTAACTCGGATCTCGACAACTGTAACACCCTAGTTTTCATTTATAAGATTTTTGCGATTTTACGTGTTGTGCACGTATGATTTCATTTGTATAATTTCTTTTATAAAATATTTTTATATAGTATCTGTTCTCTTTATTTTTCCAAAAAGTATTCTCTTTAAAAGCCTAATTAAAATCTAGGCCTAATTGTCTTTTAAGCCCACTCTATTTTATTAATTAAATTAATTATTTTAAAGCCCATGGTTAGTTTGGCCCATTAGTGAGCCCATTTACTTTAATTCTCTTTTGAAATGGTCTAACTTGTAATGTAGACTCATTTCATGGACAATTAAATTTGTCACATGAACAAATTTGTAAATGGGGGACACTAGAGTGGCACATGCATGCACTAGCATGTGCAATGTGCACACTTTGTAGTTGGCCGGGTGGGATTAGGAGAGTGGGAGAGATGGGAGTGGTGGAGAGTTGGTTACTCTCATCATGGGATGTTATTTCAACTCCCTACTTCATCTTGGCCCTTAATCTCTAACCATTTGATCTAATCTTGGCCCTCCCTTCACCCTAGAAAATTGTATAAATACCCCCTCCCACATTCTTCATTCACACACTTGGAAAATTTTTTAAAGAAAGAATAGAAAGAGAGAAAAGATACAAGAAGTAAGGCAAAAGTTTGAGGAATTGTGAGTTGAAAAGAGTGAGTGTTGTTTGTGTTCTTCAACCCAAAGAGAAGGAGACCAGAAGTGCACCAGGGGATGCTCGGGTTCAAGTTGCAACAAGGAGAAGGCAATTTTCGTGGCCTGATCTAGGAGGAGAATGTTTTGTTCATTCGTTGTAGGAGATTCTCTATGAGTCTATTTGATTGTTTCTCTCCATTTAAGGTGGGTGTTTCTCTTAAACTTCTAATTCGACATCATGTAGGATGTGATTGGTAAATTAAGGAGAAACTTTTACTAATCTAGCCATGCATTATGAAAAAGAGACAAATTGCTATTAGTTGAATGTGTGTTAAAATGGAGTTAAATTGATTGCAAAACTATGATTTATTCATGTAGATGTTTACCATGCCACCATGCTCTATTTGTTTGTACTAAAATTAGATTACATGCTTATAGTTGATTAAATACATCATGTGTAGTGATTGTCTAAAATAAAGTTTTATTATTGTAAAAAAATGAAAACTTGTGTTCTAAAAATATTATTTCGTGGAAACCTTGATTATAAATAATATGAAAATTGTGATCTTACTTTCAATGTCAAAAATATATCCATGATTTACTCAAAATTGCAACTTGGTACAATCGACAGTCGGCCGAATTAGAGTCGACAGTCGACTGTCAAGTAATAAATTTCGAATTTTAGTTACAGAACAGCCGACTGGCCATGTTTTAACAGTCGACTGCCCTGATCATTTTTCGAGTTTTAAATCATTGCAGAACAGCCGACTGGCCATGTTTTAACAGTCGACTGACCTGATCATTTTATTTTTGAGTTTCAAATCATTGCAGAACAGCCGACTGGCCATGTTCTAACAGTCGACCGACCTGACATTTCAAATGATATCCGGATTTTCGTGAGATAATTTTCTAGGACCTGTGGCCTAGTATAAATGAGAACTTGAGACTATATTTTTGCAAGAAATAACTTACTATAAATTGTTAATTTAAATTGTCTTTGGAGGCTTATAAAAATTTAGGAAAAACACTATGATTATTCTAAAATTATGTGGGCATGATTTGACTAAAATAAAGATGGTTTAGAAGCAAAGAATTAAGTAGAATTGTATGAAGTTGATATTTGTATAAATATGAAAAGTGATTGTTTTCATGAGAAGATTACACTACATTATAAAAGAGGAATTTGAATAAAAGAAAGATTTAAGTGTGTTATTTATTGATTTTATTGCCTAATTTGAATATTGTATATGAGTGAAAAATACGACTTTGTGACTATTCAACTAAAGTAAAGAAAAGGAACTATGATAATCTAATGCGTTTATCGAAATGAAATTTTGAGCATGAAATACAAGAATTGGAATTGAAATCAATATGTGAGTTTTGATTCATGGAAAGGAATGAAAATCATGTTAATTGTGAAAAAGAACTTATGAGTATAAAGACTCAATTTTTGTGATTATGAATTGAAATTGAGAAGTATATTGTAGTTAAGCCTCATACCAGCATTCAAAAGAAATGTGTTGAAATGAAATTTGAGATAAAAAGACCAAGATTTGGGTCATGTTGAATAAATGGTTAAGACCGGTATAGTGGAAGGGCTAACTCTAGAAAATTGATTTTGTTCATGATTCAAATAACTAAGGATTAGATACATAGTGAAGACGTGATGAAAATAAGAGAAAAACACGAGTATGAGGGCCTTGGAGCTACGGTGTGAGAGTATTCACATGCTGTCTTCACGATGCATCGTGACATGACGTGAATATGTCTCCAGGAGTCCGTACTGCAAGCGACGCTCGTGGGGTGTTTGGTGACTGCGGGTGGTGTCATGTCCCATGACGGAGTCTGAATTGTCCATAGGTTCTTCACGATGCGTCGTGACATGATGTGGGATTCCCCTCCAGGCTGTCTAGACATGAGCTCGTAACTCATAGAACATCTAGGATACTTATCGTAGTTACAGTAGTAGTTTAAGTCATAATGAGGGATTGAACCCTACAAGATGAAGAACGGTTAAGGGCTTGCCCTCAGACCTATGTAATATGGGATGCATAGAATCTGAATAAGTGTGCATTAGTGTCATCTAATATAAACAACTGCTTTAAGGACTAAGTACACTGCACAACACGACATCTATAAGATAGTCTCTTGTAGCTTCGATTTGTGATCAAGTTTGTGATTGTTTAAGTATTTGAGAATCGTTATACTGTTTCGGCATAGAGAGGATAGCCGTGTATAATATTTTTTTGGTTGTAAGCAACTGACGCGCCTACAGTTTTTATGTAGGGTAAAGTGATTAACAAGACTAAAGAATGCATGCTGATTAAAGATTGATTCAAGAGTTGTACATTTCAATTCAAGTAAATTGTTGTAAATTGCTTTCGCTGTAAATATGTAATGTAAGTGTAAACTCTGATGTAACAAAAAGTTTATATTTCCTTGTAAAATTGTACGAAAGAAGTGCAAAGATCCTGTGGAACTTCGAATTCAGTTGTATTTTGGAATTCGGGGTGTTACAACAACATACTCGGCCCGCGATCAACCCACATCAGTTAATATCTGTCGGTGCTCGAGGTGTGATTTATCCATAGTTTCCAAGGTGGTAAGATGTGAGCCTTGATGGTTGATGACTCCTAGGGTAACTATGTTACCCTATCACTACCCCTAACTCGGATCTCGTCAACACTCTCGGCCCGCGATAAACCCACATCAGTTAAGATCCGGCGGTGCTCGAGGTGTGATTTATCCATAGTTTCCAAGGTGGTAAGATGCGAGTCTTGATGGTCGATGACCTCTAGGGTAACTATAAGACCCTAGACGAGCTTTTACCAAGGTAACAATCCTAGTGACTTTCCCAACCATTATTTCCCATATATTGAAGATAAAGCATGTGCACATCATATGATCCAATTTCAATTAGAACAGCATACAACTAGAACTCATGGGTTCTTTTTCCGAATTTGAACTAGGACAACATGCGACTAGGTTCATGGGTTCTTTCTCAAGGTTAAGGTAGAACCACCTAGAACCTAAACGCATGGTTTCCTTGCCAATTCGAGCTAGAACTATCATGGAGCTAGTTTCATGGGTTTCTTCTTAAAAATCGAACTAGAACAACTATGGAACATGGGTTCATTTCAATAATTCAATTGGGTTATCATGCAAGCTAAACTCATAGGTTCCTTTTGGAATTTAACCGAAACCACTACAATCATATAACTCAAACACGCATGGATTCTTTTGGATCTAAAAACAACCATACATCTCAAACAAGGGTTCTTTACTAGAACTACTACAATAACACAAGCATACGTTTTTACTTAGAACAACTACAATAACTCAACCATAGGTTTTTTCTTAGAACAACTACGATAACTCAAGCGTGCTTACGACTTAAGCATGAGTTTCTTTACTACCTCAATCTACAACAACTTAAGCATAATGGGTTTCTTACTACAACAACTTAAGAATGATGGGTTGCTTACTACAACAACTCAAGCATGGTATCTTTACTACATCTCAAGCATGATGAGTTTCTTTACTACAACAACTTAAGCATTATGGGTTTCTTACTACAACAACTCAAGCATGGTATACAACTTAAAATGGGTTTCTTTAGTACAACAATCTACAACAACTCAAGCATGGTATACAACTTAAGCATGATGGGTTTCTTACTACAACAACTTAAGCATGATGGGTTTCTTAGTACAACAAATCAAGCATGGTATACAACTTAAGCATGATGGGTTTCTTAATACAACAACTTAAGCATGATGAGTTTCTTACTACAACAACTCAAGCATGTTATACAACTTAAGCATGATGGGTTTCTTACTACAACAACTTAAGGATGATGGGTTTCTTACTCCAACAATCTACAACATCTCAAGCATGGAATACAACTTAACATGGGTTTCTTTACTACAATAATCTACAACAACTCAAGCATGGTGTACAACTTAACATGGGTTTCTTACTACAACAACTCAAGCACGGTATACAACTTAAGCATGGTTTCTTTACAACATCTCAAGCATGATGGGTTTCTTACTACAACAACTCAAGCATGGTATCTTTACTACATCTCAAGCATGATGGGTTTCTTGCTACAACAATCTACAACAACTCAAGCATGATGGGTTTCTTACTACAATAGTTAGCAATCTCAAGCATGATTCCGTTACTATATTAATTATCAACTCAAGCATGATAATCTTAGCATGGGTTTCTTTTATTGCATAAACATAAGCACGAATGGGTTCATGGGTTGACAAGCATGGTTCATGGGTACACAAGTGTGGTTCGTGGTTTCTTTTGGAAACTAAAATACTACACATACTCAAGCATGAGTTCTCTAGCAACCTAGAATAGTTTAGGGCAAGGTACTACGACATTCATCTCAAGCATGGGTTTCTCTAGCAACCTAGAATAATTTAAGCATGGCTCTTTGTCTCAAGCATGGGTTCTTTTTGACATGGAACAACATAAACTCAAACATAGTAATAAAGCTAAACAACTATCAATACTTAACTACATGTTACAAGGACTACCTCTTTTAGGAATTACAAGTCCTACTTATTACAAGGATTTAGTTTTATTCAATCTACAAGCTCTACATACAACATGGAAATAAGTAATCTTCTCTAACATAAAGTAAACTAGACATGCTATAAGGAACTAGTCTTTTACAATTTTAGAAGCTTAATCCTTTGCAACCTAGAAGCAAAGATAGAAGCTTAATATTTCATGAACTGGAAGCAAAATAGAAACTTAATCTTTCATGACCTAGGAGGCAAAAATAGAAGCTTGATTTTAACAAGTATTTCAAGTAAACATACAACAACTACTAAGACTTATCTTTTATGAACTAGAATAAGAAAAGACTTGAACCTTCACATGGTAGGAACAACATACAACAAGTCACTTTTTAGGAACTAAGGTTAGTAAAAACTTTGATTTTTGACAAGGTAGACAGCAACATATAACAAAAGACTTTTCTTTTATTAGGTTAGATGAGTCCTACAACCCCCAAAATGGGTAGTAAATATTTCTACTACACTACTCTTTATATGCACATAGTTATAGTCCGAGTTGTTAACTTTGTGTTTAACAAAGTAACCAAAATAACAATCATAAACTTAACAAGTTCAAAGATCAACCTTTATGTGCTTTTTAACAAGTTCTTCATTCAAATCTCTTCATGTGGTCCTCTTGGACTCACACTACTTATATGCCCAAACTATTTAGTCCAAGTTATTAGTTTAGCGAAATAACCACAACAAAGTCTTAACGACTCAACCTTTATGCCATTTGGTTTAGTTCCACCATCCATCTTTTTCAAGGGATCACTTTGATCTAAACAATCATTCACGTGCTTAGAAATTTGTCCAAGTTATTTAGAACACACACACACACACAACCATACATCATAAAAAGAATAAGTTCTATTAATATACTAACCCAAAAATGGGTTCGTTATCATACTACAACTAGATAGCCTCCAAATTTGTTTCTTTAATAAGCTATAACATACATATCATCAAAGTTGGGTTCTTTTTAACCCACAACAATTAATCAACATAAAAGTGTGATCTTTTAACATACTACAACTAACAACATCAAAAAATTGTTTCTTTATCTTACTACAACTACCGTAACATCAAAGTTGGGTTCTTTTAGCATACACAATTTACTCCACCCTCAAAATGGGTTCTTTCTCAACCTACAACAAACCACACCCTAAAGATGGGTTCTTTTCTTCACATACACATGTAGTAACCCTAAAGATGGTTCTTTCTACACATACATAAATAAATAAAGAGAATAAGCAAACTAAAATTAGAAGTAGAGAATCCCCACCTTTTCAATCTATGTAGGAAGGACTAGCTAGTGACCTTCTCCTTCCTCCTTAGCTTTCTACTACAACTTGAATGAAGAACACTCTTATGGAAAACCCCCAAATGAAGAACACTTAGGGTTTCCTTCTCTTTCTTTTCCTCTCTTTTTTCTTATTGTAAAATGAGACAAAGAGTGAAGGGGAGGGGTTTTTATAGGACAAAAGTGAGGTGGAGAGTGCAAAATACACAACCACAATTGCACAAAACCCCTTGGGGTTCATTTTGGCTGGCCTTAGAAGGATAAGGTGGAGGGGGTGAGGTGGAGGGGTGAGGTGGAGGAGAGGGTTCTAGTAGAAGACACATATTAAACCCTTATGTATCTCTAATTAATCTTAACCCTAGGTTTAAGTCTCCAAACAAATCCTAGCTATCCAAATTTGATCAATCCTGACAAAAATAAGATATTTTTTGTCCAAAATACATACTACATGATTTGTACAAATGTACGAAATCGGTACAATACACATACGTATGTATATATATATATATACCGATAATTTCTGTTTGTAAAATCGTATAATCCTTATAAAAATAAATTAATTCCAAAAATAATAATAAAATAAATTTTATTATCAGACCGAAAGATTCCAGTACCAATTTGATACAATACAGATGTATACAGACTGGTATATATATACAGATAACATTTATTAACAAAACTGGGTGATATCAACCAAAAATATTTCAATTCCGAAAATAATAATAAAATAATAATAAAATAATTATTTTCAATACCTGTCCGAGATTTTCCAGCCATTTTCTCAAAAATGCATTTTTCAAGATTTTGCACAAGTGCACAAAACTGATACAATACCTATATATATATACTAGTATATATGTCCAGGTAACTTTTTAAATGAGAAAACCAAGTAATTTCAATAAAAATAATTTTATTTAAAAATAATAATTTATACATTATAATATACGTCCGGGATATTACAAAAACGCCTGAAACACCAAGCGCATTCCCAGCAACAGGCCCTCCTATGATCAAGTAGCAACCGGGAAGTTTAAAATGGGATTAGGTGGAAAAACTTTGATTACTTGGTAACGGTGGAGGTGGACCTATATTTATAAGCTAGTGGGAATCTGTTAGGGAAAGATTCTTTGCTGCCTAATTAAATTCCGCTAATTTGGGATATGATGGGGTACTTAATCCAGTGATTTTAAGGGATTCGGTTACTGACCATAAATGTCAGACTAAACTATCCTTGGCAGGCCGAGCAGGGTTGGTGGGCCAGCAGAAGGCCCACGATCTGTTTTCGGGCATGAGGCTTTTCATGAAACTGTCATCTTGTCTATATTTACCTTATGATCAATGTTGGGACCGAATGGTTGGAATTAGGCACAATTTTTACCCGTATCACACGCACCCAACTCTCGGAGGTGAGCTCTCGATTGTCTTCGAGGAGTAGGTTACTCATAGGGAAATACGTGCTAGCATAATGACTTTGTTGTGGCGGTGCTACAGAAGGCTGAGGGCCGAGGTCCAAGCCCCAATGACCTTAGGCGTGAGACATCACACGTGTGTCTTAGGGTTGGAATGCCATGTCAAGGGTTTAGGGCCAAGGCGTGTGCCATGTTTGCGGAGAAATTCGTAATGGGCTCAGAGTCAAGAAACCATTTCGAGGAGCTAAGTGCAAGAAGTGAACAATATTTGCAGAGAAATTCACGACGGGCTCGGAGTCGCAGCGCCATTTCTAGGAGCCAAGAGCGAGTCGTGAAGAAATCCGCGATGGTCTCGGAGTCGGAGCACCATTTCGAGGCATTGTGCCCAAATCGTGAGCCATGTTAGCGAAGAAATTCACGATGGTTGTTGTAGCGACATTTCGAGGAGCTTAGTGCGAGACGTGAGCCATGTTTGCAGATAAATCGACGATGGCCTCAGGGTTAGAGTGCCATTTGAGCAGCTAATCCCGAGATGTAAGCCATGTCTGTAGAGAAATCGGCGATGGCCTCAGAGTTAGAGTGCAATTTAGAGGAGCTAAGCCCAAGATGTGAGCCATGTTTGCAGAGACATCATGATGGCCTCAGAGTTTATAGAGGAGCCAAGCGCGAGACATGAGACATGGTTTCGGAGAAATCCGCAATGACCTTGGAGTTAGAGTCGGAGTGCCATTTTGAGGTATTGTACTCGAGACGTGAGCCATATTTGTGTAGAAATTCACAATGGCTTAAGATTCAGAGCGCCATTTCAAGGCACTAAGCCCGAGGTATGAGCCATGTTTTCAGAGAAATCTGCGATGGGATTGGAGTCAGAGCTCCATTTTGAGGTGCTGTGCCCGAGGCATGAGCCATGTTTACATAGAAATTTGCGATGGCCTCGGAGTCAGAGCACCATTTTTGAGGAGCTAAGCGATAGACGTGAGTCATGTTTATTGAGAAATCCATGATGGTCTCGGAGTCAGAGCGGCATTTCGTGGAGCCAAGCAGGAGACGTGAGCCATGTTTGGGGAGAAATCCGTAATAGCCTCAAAGTCGAAGCACCATTTCGAGGCATTGTGCCTGAGGCGTAAGCCATGTTTGTAGAGAAATTTGTGATGGACTTGAAGTCGGAGCACCATTTCGAGGCACTGTGCCTGAGGCGTGAGCCATGTTTTCTCGAAAACCAGTAATGGGCTCAGATTCAGAATACCATTTTGAGTCATTGTGCTCAAGATGTGAGCCATGTTTACGGAGAAATCCGTGATGGACTCGAAGTCAAATAGCCATTTCGAGGAGCTAAGTGCGATTCATGAGCCATGTTTGTGGAGAACCGAAACGGGCTCAGAGTTGGAGTGCCATTTTAAGGAGCTAAGCGTAAGACGTGCGCCATGTTTGCATTGAAATCTTTGATGGCCTCGGAGTCGGATCACCAGTTCGAGGAGCTAAGCGCGTGACGTGAGCCATGTTTGCCGAGAAATCCCCGATGGTCTCAGAGTCGGTGTGCCTTTTCGAGGCACTATGCCCGAGGCGTGAGCCATGTTTGCGGAGAGATCCGAGATGGACTCAAAGTTGGAGCACTATTTCGAGGAGCTGTACCATAGGCATGAGCCATGTTTGGGGAAATTCGCAAAGGGCTCAGATTCGGGGCACCATTTTGAGGAGCTAAGCCCAAGATGTGATCCATGTTTGCAGAGAAATCCATGATGACCTCGAGTTAGAGAGCCATTTCAAGGAGCTAGGCGCAAGACGTGAGCCATGTTTGAGGAGAAATCCAGGATGGCCTCGAAGTTCGAGTGCCATTTCATGCAGCCAAGAGCAAGACGTGAGCCATGTTTGCAAAGAAATCCATGATGGTCTCGGAGTCGGAGCATCATTTTTAGGTACTCGGCTCGAGGAGATATACTTGTTTAGAATTCTATATAAACGGGTTAAGTGATGATGAACCATTGCTCATGTGACTTCGCATGATCTTTGAGCAGCCGTTTCATGATTTTGTTTTAATCAAGGAGGCGACACGTGATTGGCATCATTCAAGAAGTCGCACCCTCTTCTATAAGTTTCCCACCACTCATTTTCTAGGATTACTTTATCTTTCTACACTATCTCTCTCTCTAGAAAAAGCCTTACTCCAAACATGTTTGGTGGTCAACCAAGTGGTTCGACTTCATCCTCTACTCGAGGAGGGTCATCATTGAGATCTTCGTAAGGACCTTCATCTCAGTCGTCTTCATTTGAGGATGAGCCCCTGCATTCGAGGCATGTCCGTGATCCTTCTCCGGAGGAGGATGTTCAGATTGAGGTGAGCTCGAGCCCTGGGTGAGTCTTGAGAGGGCAGAAAGTGGGCGTCCCAGGGGGCGTGAAATCGGATATGATAGGGAAAATCATCATTGGACGTTGGTAAATGAGGATGTTCGGTGGAGGAACTTTAGGACACCCTTGGAGAAATGCACTTGGTGCGGTATCGAATAGGGTAGCTTTAGAAGCATGTGTACAAGATCATAATGAGGGATGTGATCTTGGTCGCGAAGGTAATGAAATTTTCCGTGAAGCTTGCAAATGGAGCCCTGAACTAGCCGCTGCTTGTGAAGAATGGAAAGAGATGGGTGAACAGGAAGACGAGACGAGTCCTCTGGTTCAAAAAGTGGGGGCCTTATAACTTGCCGACGTCCTACGTGTTGCTTCGCCTCGCGAACGCCGTCCATCGCAGAAGAAACCAAAACTCTCCCCCGACAAAGATAGACCATATCAATGGAGTATGAGTACGTAGAAGGCATGTTCTGGCATAATATGGGCTTGAAGTCGTTCTTAATGTATCTGGAAGACCTTCAGGATGTCGTGCGCTTCGATGTTCAACCGTCGTCGCCAAACAAAATGAAGATAGAGGCGGACAAGATGAAGAACACTATGGTGGACAGTGATCTCGCCCTCATCTAGGAGGTGTACATCATCCCCCAAAAGTACGTGATGCACCTTCCAAGTCCTGGTGTTCGTCCAACGGACAACCTTTCGGACTAGTTCTGTATGTTTCCTCCCAATGTGTATGCTTTGGGCTTACACCTCCCCCTTCACCCATTCATCAAGGAGGTTTCGAACTGGGCAGGGATGAACCCTAGGTAGTATGGGCCGGACTCGTGGAAGCAACTGACCAGCTTCATCATTCTCTATGCGGAGAAAAAGGTCCCCTTGAGGCTCAAGTACTTTCATATGTGTTTGGGACTGAGTGCCCTTTCGGGGTATTAGCATCGGTGGTATATCTTGCCCCGTCACAAGTACCGAGTGGTGCATAACCACCCAGATTCCATCAAGGACTAGAAGTCCATGTATTTTACTATCTTCTATCTCGAGCCTTAGGACATACCCACTAGATGGTCATACAGGTTCCTGCTGAGGAAGACCCCGAAGCATGAGGATTTCACTTTGGAGGAGTTTGTCGAGTTCACGAGGCTGTCTAAGGGCAGCAACAACATAGATTGGACAAGGGTGACGGAAGGAACGCTGTCCATATGCGGCTTGAGCCCCTTCGTTCATCGTAAGTCCCTTTCTTCTATGTTTCTCTACTTTGGCTTCCTTTTGACGCCTTCATTCTCTTGTAGCTATGGATGAAGACATCACTGCCTTCATATCGGAGTCTTCGAAAATGATGGTTTTCCGAGGACCCCAAGGAAAAAGGGTCGTCAAAGTGTCTCCGGAGGGGCGGCGTGGCAGGTCGAAGAGATCGAAAGTCTTGACCATCCACGACCTGGAGGATTCTCTGAGGGCCCAACCAAGCGAGATATCGCTGAGAGCCTCAGAATTGGCTGAGTCTCTTCTTCCATCGTTCCATCTTGCGCTAGGACATCTTTCCCTATAAGACCAAAAAGACTTTTAGGCCTGATTGGTCCGTGAAGGTGATTGATTCCCTGATGGAGTCCCGAGTGGCTCTCGAGGTGGTGGACAACATCGCCCCGGCGAGGGACAGGAGGGCTCTCAATCGGGAGACCACCGCTTTGAGCTATCTTAGGTTTGCCTAAGGTTTCGTCATGGTTGATGTCTAGCATGGGTGTTGTGTTTCCGTTTTTGCATTCGGTATTTTTTTAAGTACTTTTTCTTCCTGTCGGTCATGCTTCACGAGGCGGAGATGAAGATGCAGTGTAAGAACCTACTTAAGTGCACCATTCGGGACTCTCAATGGCTTAAGAGAAAATGGCAGGAAGAGAAGCTCTGTGCCGACGTGCTTGAAAATATAGTGAAGGAGTTGGAGGGCGACTTCACAGTCGACTCTGTGGAAAAGGAGATTTTGGTCGGCATGAAAGAAGCTTGTTTGGATGAGCTTGCAAAGTTGAGGGCAGATCTCGTAGGTTCCGCGAATTAGATAATTGTGGGAGAGGATCGGGACTATAAGCATCCCTTCAAACATGTCAGTTAGAGGTATATAGACCTGGATCTCAGTGGCCTATCTTTCGAGACGGGGCTTGGTACACTCTTTCGACTCCTATGGAGATAACTTTAGATCATGGGGGCATAGGGCTGTCTTTAGGTGATGTCGGTGCTTCCAACGAGTGCGAGGCGGTCAGAGACGAGGATCCTCACTTGCCTTCCTATGATGTGTCCCCTTCACCTTAGAAAGTTTCCTTTTTTATATTGATGCCGACCGCGGACTGGCCACCGCCCTTTGTAACTACTTCGTTTAATGAGAATTCATCCAATTTTTTTGACAATCTTTTCTTTCGCACATTCGTCTGAGTCTTCAGTCGGTTATTTTGTTGATTTAGATCATAAGGTACGAGCCTCGGGAAAGCGGGTATGAGGAAGAAATCCAAGCCCACCAAAGTCAGTTGCGTTAGGCCGAGGACACAATCATTTGTCTTCGAAAGGAAGCGAGCGACAGGGAAGGAGCGTTCACATACCATATCCAACGGTTGCAGGAGGTGGCAAAAGAGTTGGCTCACTTAAAAGCATGTCTCTAATTTCAGTTTAGCTCTGGACCGAGCCGAGGGGGGTGTGCTTTCTGGCCCTATCGAAGGGTAGTCTTTGGAGTTCCTTTTCAAGTAGATGCTAGTGGAAAGGGATCTGGAGGTATATTAGTTTTTGTGTTCAGCTCGGAGAAGTGAACCTGACTTGTAGCTTTCGGAGTCTATTCTGGAGACTAGAACCACACCCGAGGGTCCATTCCCAAATGGGAGCCCCTGGGGAACCCCAGAGTGGAGTAACGAGAACTTCCTGTGTTGCTAGCATTTGAGGGGGTCTCGAATCATCGGGGCTAGGAACCCATCCCTTGAGGACAGATGTGGTGGATCTGGGATCGAAGTTTGCCGAAGAGGACCCTGATGGTCAGAACCTTGTGCCTTGAGTTAGTAAAAGCTTATGTAACCCTGATAATGTAACCTATTTCTCAGCAATAAAGAATGTTTTGTTCATATCTTGGTCCTCGTTGTTGTATGCTGATAGTCGAAACTCATGGCGCGAGGTGTGAGCCATGTTGCAGAGAAATCTGTGATATCCTCAGAGTCGGGGCACCATGTTGAGGTTCTAGGCCCGAGGAGGAGCCATATTGCAGAGAGATCCACGATGGCCTCATGGTCGGAGTGCCTTTTCGAGAATCTAGCCCCGAGGCGTGATTAGTAATGCGAAGAAATTTATGATGGTCACAACGTCGGAGCGCTATTTTGAGATGCTTGCCCTGAAGATTGTATTATTGCGGAGAAATCCCGTGATTGGCTCAAGGTCGGAGCACCATGTTGAAATGCTGGGCCAGAGGCGTGAGCCTTAATGTGGAGAAATCCGCAATGTGCTCGGAGTCGGAGCGCGTCATATCAAGGGATACATAAAAAATGGTGCACATGTGCTCCACGTGTGTGCTCAAGTGACATCACGTGTCTGGCACAGTGCTCGATGTCTCCTTTCTCCTATATATGGTTTCCCATGTCCTTCATTTATTAATAACTTGATTAGCTTTTTACTTCTGCCCCCCCGTAGCTTTGTTTCATTGGTTTCTTTCTTTTCCTGCAAACAACTATGGTTTCTGACGAATTCTTGAGGGCTAGGCGTGCTGCCATTAAGGCTGAGGCGAAGGTGAAGGCATAGAAGCGTCCCCCTTCCCCATAATTGGTGGAACCCTCGAAGAGAAAGAAACCCAGAGTCGCCATTCCCCAAAGGCCAAAGAGACCGAGAGATAGATTGGGCCTCGGTAGTGAATCTCTAGACGAAGTCCTGAAGGGACTCCCCATCCTTCTGTTTCAAGTCGAGCAAGGACGTGCTCGTCTTCTCGGTCTTACTGCTGATTACGAAGTGAGCAAGGAAGCTTTTCTCGAACTGTTCAAATGAGAAGATCGAGTTTGGGGCAAGTTTGGAGTACCATTCTCGTGCAACCCCCATGGCGTGGTTGGAAACGCGCAGCAGAGGAGGGGATCTGAGGCGCTATGAATCATCATGAAGGTTTTGAACCCCTTAATGTGATCAGCAGGATCCGACTCCCCGTTGTATGTCTTTAATGTAGGAGGCCTGAAGCTCCTCGAGATGAGACCCTCGAGGATGTAGGATGAGAAAGGTGGCCAGACCGACCGATACCCCCGATTAGACTGCCTTCCATCTTCCCCGATCCGGGTGAGGCGATCTTCCATCTCCTACAGACGTTTGAGGACGTCGTCTTCTCATCCCACGGATTGGGTCGACCCAAAGGACTCATCGTTCTCTGCCCCCTGGTGCGGTAGTTGTCGGTGTTATGGTCGTTCTGAGCTCTGCCTAGGAGGGCTGGGAGGACCTCGTTCCGAAACTCTTGGAAGTCGGCCCTCGTCACATGGCCATTTTTTCCATGGCCATTTGGGGGTCGGCAGTCCCTCAGGGAGTGGTTGTGCTCCGTCTCCCGACCTTTTGTGGAGTGGCAACTTCGGCTCGGGAGATGATTTAAGGGTCCTTCGTTTCTTGAGCGGTTGAAGAGATGACAAAAGTCATCCTCGTCCTATCGATTACTGAGGATGTTTCAGAGGTCCGACACCACTGGGCATTCGGTCCTTCATGCGACCGAGCAAGAAGTGCTCGGAGCGGGCCTCTGTTAAAATTTGTTCGACCGCTGTTGCGATCCCTAAGTGGCAGTATGGCTACAGAACAAATGAGAGGGAGAGGGGGGAGGTGGAGTAGTCGGCCTGATGCACCGCGATTGTAGTCTTCTTGGCCGTGGGGGCCATGGGTGATGATGGCTATGGAGTAGGATCTGCATTCCCACAGACGACATCAATATGATGCTACTATTTTCTGGTGTGGGAGCAACAGATGATGAGTTCTTTGGATGAAAGGGATCTCAGCTGCAGATCTGATTCTGATGAGTGGCTGATTTATGGTTATATGTTTTTGGATATGGTTGACGCTGGCCGCCGAACACCTAAAAAAAAGCCTAAAACACCGGGAGTATTCCAGGCAACATGCCCTTTGATGATCAAGTCAGCAACTAAGAAGTTTAAAATGGGATTAGGTGGAAAAACTTTGATTATCTGGTAACAGTGGAGGTGGACCTGTATTTATAAGCCAGTGAGAATCTGATAGAAAAGATTTCCTGCTACCTAATTAGAATCTGGTGATTAGGAAGATGATGGAGCACAGTTAATCCCTTCATTTTAGGGGATTCTATTATTGACAATAAATGGCTGATTAAACATTCCTTGGCAGGCCGAGCTGGGTTGGTGGGCCTACGGAAGACCCACGAATTGTTTTCATGCCAGAAGTATGAAGATCTTTACATTATAAATTTTCAAAAGATGCCTTTAAAATGTGTCATTTTTCAGAGAAATCAGTTATTTCAAAATATGTTAACATAAACCAATTAAATGTCAAAGATCAAAGCACCTCCTATCAAAATTAGTACCAAGCACCACCACAAATATCTAGTTTTATTGTTTTGTCATCTCTGACAGCTCGTTGCCATGATGTAGAATATAAAAAGTTCATGTAAGGAAATTTCAGAGCGGCAGAATGGTTAGAGCAAGGGACGATAAACCCCTCGACGCTTAAGTCTGAAATGTCGGGGTTGATCCTGGCGATAGACCCCTTGACGCTCAAGTCAGAAATCAAGAAGACTTAGAGCTTTTATGCAGAAAATACTGATTACCCATTTCTGGTGGAGGTAGAGGGGTATTTATAGTCACTTTGGTCAGTTTCAAGATAATGATTTACCTCTACTTCTCGGTGTTTTTGGATTGAATCAGTTATTTCTTCTTCATGAAGAGGTAAGAATGCTTGAGGGGAGTTCAAACTTCCTTCAAAATAAGAGATATGGTTTTTGAACCACCTCTTATGGATAATCATGGGTTAAAATCGTATTTAAACAATCTGGATCCATTCTCATTAGGATGGTAAGAAAACCCAGTTAGACAGACCCGTTATGGGATGTTGGGTTTAAAAAAGACCCAGTTCCCATTTTACGGACCGGTTTTTAGCGAAACTACCGTTTTACACTTAAGTTCTTTAAGATTCGTGACCGATTTGAACGGTCCCTATTAGGTTCTATTTTCACCCATATCACAAGCCCCTCACTTCTGAAGACTAAGTTAATCTGCCTTTGAGGAGTAGTTGGCCCGTTTTCAAGGGTTTACGAAACTTATCAGAGTTCTCGAAGAAGTCTGGATCTTGCTCAAGGTGTAACAGGGTTATTTTGCGCTTGCAAAAAAAAACCCCAAATTTTCTTTTAGAATTTTTGGGATATTTTGCGATTTTTCCAGATTTTTAATCATTTCCCAAATTTTTATTTAATTCCCAAAATCTAATAATAAATTTTCAAAAAAATATTATTTAATTATTCTAGAATTTAATAATAATTTTAAAGATTTTTAAAAAATATTTTTCCAAATTAATAATTATTTTTTAGGATTTTTATTTAAAATTTAAGATTTTTAATTATTTTTTGGGAATAATTAAATAATTAATTTGATTCAATAATTAAATAAAGAAATTAATAATTTTCTGGTGACGTGGCGTGATCTGAAGCATTGATCACGATTGGCTCGAGAATCGTGGAGATCGAGCGGTCTGGAGACATTGACCAGTCACGCAAAGTGCCCCTTTTTATCTCGGCGGCACGTTTGCTCGGATTGCTGCGCAGAACGATGGGGATGGTTCGGCCAAGCGACACGTGGTATGGACCGTTGATCGTTCACCAGTCAACATTCTTTTGTGATTTCTTGATCGGTGGCATGTTCGTTCGGTGCCAGCCACCGAATGTTGGAGGTGGCCCGGCTACGCGACATGTCCCATTGACCATTGATTGTTAACCGTTGACCAGTCAATAGTGGTAACTTTTCAGTCGGGGGCACGTTTGTCTGGCGCAAGCCACCGAACGCTGGAGTTGGTTCGTCTACGCGACACATGTTCCCGTTGACTGTTGACCATTGACCAGTGAACGATTTTTTTTAACTTTGCGATCGGGGGCATGTTTGTTCAGTGCTAGCCATCGAACGCTGGAGGTGGGTCGGCTCGGTTACGGACACGTGTCCCTGTTGACCGTTGACCAGTCAGCATTTTTTGCTGAATTTTTTATCGATGGCACGTTTGTTCAGCGCAAGTCATCGAAGACTGGAGTTGGTTCGGCTACACGACACGTATCCCTGTTGACTAATCAATGATTTTTGGTTATTTTTTTATCGGGGACACATTTGTTCGGCGCAAGTCACCGAATGTTGGAGTTGGTTCGCTGCGTGACGCGTGTCCCCATTGACCGTTGACCATTTTCTAGTCAACGGATGCATCGTTCGATCTTCCCAACCGTTGGACTTCCTTTGTCATTTTGCCTTCATGACCATTAGGCTTCTCTTGCTATTGGGCTTTCCCAACATTTAGGGGCCCATGAGCTTACAGTAGCCCAAGCGTGGTCTCCCTCTTGCTATAAAACCCCCACCCTCTCTCTTCCCTCATTCTCTCATTTCTCATCCTCAAAATCGTTTCCACTCCGGTAAATTTATCAGTCGTTGCGGCGCGTATTTACTCTCTCTGGCGAGCTTTCCGACCATAACTGTCACATCCAAGGTAATATATACATATTTTTAATTCATATATATATATATATATATATATATATATATATATATATATATATATATATTTATATATATATACTAGGTTTTCCCGTTGACAGGTGCCTATGGCACGTCTTCGGAACGGTGCACCTGGTTCGATTATACAAAATAGTTTTAGAGGTCTAGCAAATTAGTTGAAGTAGGAAACATATTATATGAAGAAGCGGCATATCTAGCTTTACGCTCAACCATCGTCTTCTTGATCATTAGCTTGAACTTACCTGGAATGCATATAGTTTGTTAGAGACACTACATAGAGTTTTTTTTAACTTCAGCATCACTTTTAGATGCTTGTAATAGTTATGTAAGGACAAGATCATATAGGTTTTATAAAGCTTATTCTAATCCCAAAACCACTATGAGCATGTCTAAATACAATGTTAACCCAAGTGCAGGTATGGAGGTATCTACAATATCAATAATCTAAACATTTGTTTGTCTAAGACTCAGTTCGCAATTGAAATACCTCTAATTATTATTTCAACCAAAATGTAATACATGAAGTTCTTAAAACTCAAATTCAAACTAATCATTTCTTTTTTCTCCACTTTGTCTCCCCATTGCACCTTTATAAAAAAAATCAAAATGGATCAATAACAAATTTACTTTAGCTGTCTTTCGTAAGTGCAGAGTTTGCACCCTTCACTATTAAACTCCAGTCATTCCAATCCTATATATCCAAACATACACTAAAAGTTCTTATATGTTATGTTATCCATGGTTTCTAATAACTAGTGAAGGAAAAAACTTCACGATAGTATATTCCCTTGTAGTAAAGAAATTAATGTTGCATATTTGCCAAGTTATTTTAGGTTGCTGATCAGCTTACCTGTTCTGCTATGGTCTGGAAGCCCAAATTGAGGCCACCAAATAATCCAACTCACACTTGCATACACCTTAAATCAAAATCAATAAAAAACTCATCAAATCAATTACTAAATTAAAATTTTTTAAACCCAAAATTAAAACAATCATACCTCTTTGAACTTAGATCCATGCACACACAAAATTCGAGGCAGCAAAAAACTGAGTAATCCCCTCACACACAAAATTAAAAATTAGAATGAGAATTCAATTAATGAGATGAAATTAAAGTCTGTGCATCGCATGTAGAGGCTATTGATTCGGTTGAGGGGAGTCGCTTGATATTTGCGCTCGATTTGGTGGAGGAGAGTCGCCGATACGGAATTAGCAGCGGATCAGATATCGGCGACGTCCTCTTGATTGGGGTTTGACACTGGATTTGGATTTGGATTTGCTTTAGATTCGTGCTTGAGAGGACGATGGAGGCTTCGCCAATGGAATGGAAGCGAATCTTTAAGAAAATTGTTTTAGGGATTTGGAGTTAGCAGCTTAAAAACCCTAGGGAGAGAGGGAGAGAAATTGGAGTTTTCTGGTTTGGGGAATAGAAGGAGAAAACTGACCTAAATTGAAGAGAGAGAGAGAGAAACACAGAGAGAGAGAGAGAGAGAGAGAGAGAGAGGTATTATTAAATAAATAAAGGAGTTGTTTTTTTTGGGGGGGGGGAGATTTTAATTTGAGTTTTGGGGGGAATCCTTGGGGGGGGGGGGGGCAGAATGTCTTTTGGGAGTTTAGATCTGGACTACTGATTTCCTCTAACACCCGGCAAAATTGGAAATGACAATTTTGCCCCTCTTGTGTTACGCGCGTATTTTATACCATTACTGGTAATATTTATAACGTGTTTTCACTATGTATTTTAATTTCCGAATATTTATGTATTTTCCGTATATTTTATCCTATTTGAGCAACTAAAATATTAAATTTCGATATCTGTGTTTTACGTGCTTTTTACGTGTTTTTGATGCACTTATCGATTAGGTGTTTCCACCGCTACGTGTAATAATTTCTATGTGTTTAAATTATTTATTTTATGTATTCAAATCCATTTTATAAAACGAAAATTTATTTTATCGCATTTTCATCTAAATACTTTTGTACGAGTTATGCACGTGTTTTCTATGTACGTAACGATTACGTTATGGAATATATAAAAAATCAATAAATATATTTTCTTATACTGTATTATTATTATCTTTAACATTTTTCGTTGATAACGTCGATGTAACGCCCCGAATTCCAAAACACAACTGAATTCGAGATTCCACAGGATCTTTACACTTCTTTCGTACAATTTTACAAGAAAATTAAAACTTTTCACTTTACATCAGAGTTACATGAAAACTTTACACTTTACATTTTATAGCGGAAGCAAATTTACAACATTCATATAAAAGTACAACAACATTGAATAATCAACATTTGAATAATCTCTAAGCATCTATGCTTCTTTAATCTTTATCATGTCATTTACCCTGCATACAAAACTGTGGGTACGTCAGTTTATTCAACCGACGAACATTATACACAGCCATCCTCTCTATGCCGGAAATAGTATAACTGATTTTCTATACTTAACAAACACAAACATGTCACATATCAAACTAAAGGGAATACCCTATTGATGTCGTGTTGTGATTGTGCACTTAGTCCTTCATGCAATTATTTATATTACTTGACACTAATGCACACTTGTTCGGATTCTATGCATTCCATACTACATAGGTCCGAGGGCAAGACTCTTAATCGTTCTTCATCTTGTAGGGTTCAATCTGTAATACCCTGATTTTTCAATTAATGAAAAATTATTTATTTTTGCACGTAGTGTGCACGTGCAATATTTTGTTTGGATTATTTTATCATGATGTGTATATTTAAATATTTTCTCAAATTATTTTAGTACAAAAAGCCTTTCTTTAAAGCCTTATTTTAATTTAGTAAAAAGCCCTTTTCTTAAAAAGCCCAAAAAGTATTTTATTTTATTTGTTTTTATAAACTAGTTTTGGCCCACAAAGAAAGTCCATGAATAAACCTATTTTAATTAAACTTGTCATGTAGAAGACTTTTTTTTACTAAATTATTTTTATACAAATTTAAGAAGGTACAAATTTGGCCTAGTTGCATGCACGTGCACTACACGTACACGTGCAATGCACACTCACTATGGGAGGCCGGGTATCATTCTTTTTGGAGGGATTTTTGATTTTGGGTGTGGAGAACATGGTGGTAGTTTCTTAGTAGTGGGTAGTTTTCCTAACTCCTACTTTGATCTAAGCCCTTCATCCAACAACTACCCAAGCAATCTTGGCCCTCCATTCCCCTCATTTTTTTGTGTAAATACCCCCCCCCCCCTCTCATGGCTAATTTTGATATGCAAAGTATATTTTCAAGTTATAGTATTGTAGTGATTGTGTGAGATATAAAGATAGAGAGTTGTGTGGGCTTTTGTGCTTGGAGTGGTCGGCATCACTAAGGAGGGGAAGCTTTCGGTTGGTGCAAGGAGAAGCATTCGGCATTGGTTTGGAGGCTTGGAGCTTGAGTGCTTTTGGCTAGGAGGAGGTGCTTTCATCTACAAGGACTTGTTGCTTTTTGTGTTTCTCTCCATTTAAGGTGGGTAAAACATTTCATATTTCTAGTATAGAAGTCCATGCTAGTTTTGATTATCAAACACTATACATGAAAAATACTAATAAGAGCCCACTTTAATTGAAAAGTTAGTATATGAATGGATTGAAATGATGTGATTAATTTGTGTGTGTAATTCTAGCATGAAATTAAATTATATGTAGAACTTTCTATGATGATTAGTTTAATTGAATGATGGTGGGATATGACTAGTTTGATGTGTGAAAATCTCCATTAAATTGTTTGTTAATTGAATGGTTGAAACACGAAATTGACTAAGGAAATGACACACTTTGAATAGAGAGTTTGCTTGAATGTTTGAGTTGTAAATATGTTAATTCAAGAGTAGAAGTATATTTTGTGACATAAATGAACCAATGAAATTGCTTGTTGTCATCAAAATAGAAATACCCAAAAATTAGTATTTTTGAGTTTTACCTATTCATGTGCTAAAAAAAAAAAAAAATCCTTTTGTTGATATGGGTATGGAAAAATCCAAAAGATGTATGTGGTGTGAATATAGATTAATAACAGTGATTTATCATATGAGAATTGTGAAAGAAAAAGGGATTAGAAGACTAATTGATTATTTCAATGTCGAAAATAAAAGAAATAGTAGATTTAGTGAGTAATTCATTGATTTGTGGAAAAAAAATACATTTTTATAGTACAAAAAATTATTTTTATCTTACTGGTATGAGTGAAAACTGATCTGGAAGTTTTCAGTAAATTTTTCCAAAGCAATAAGAAACTATGGTTACATGAATACCGAGTTATTTTTAAAACTGCACGAAAATAATACATATGGATTTTTGTGTGGGTTTAAGACAACCCGAGCCAGTGGCTCAGGCGGTCTCTGACCGCGGTCTGCTTCTCTGAGCGGTGCGGTTCGAACCTGGCCTTCACCAATTTTTTTTTACCAAACTGAGTATATATATACATGACTGTCGACCAAACCCTATATACTTAATTCATTCCTTCTATACCGCTAGCACAGTCGGCCCGTTGGCGGGTGCTCTTGGCTCCTTCTCTGCCATGCCTGGGTTCGATTCCTCCCTATGGCACTTATAAAAAATAATTTTTTGGGAGTTGTAGATGTCCAAAAAATGTGGAAAAAATATGTTAATTCTCAGAAAAATATAAGGAATTTTATGGGAATGGTTTGAGTATTATTTGAATGAATTTAACTATGGTTGTAGTTAAAAATGTATAGATTGATATGTGAGTTGATATAGATTATTGTTATGTGATTATAATTTGACAAAAGAAGTGAATGAGAACTTCAAGTATTAATTTGGTAAAAGAGATATAGTTGTGTGACATGATGCAAGTATTTTCTCACTTGTGGAATAACATGAAATGTGTACATCGTTTAGTAATGTAGAATTATCATGATGTGACAATTGATAAGTATATGCAAAATTTTGTGTAATGATGGACTAGTGAACAAAGTGAAATCATGAATTGAAAGAGAATGTACATGTGAGTTTGAGAACTCGACATGGAAATTGTATAAATTGAAGATTGTGAAATGAAATTTGAAATAGAGTAGCTAAGTCTCCCCGGCATCGAGAAATAAAATAAAGTGAAATTAGACCAAGGTTGGTCAAGATGAAATGAATGAATAAGTCCGGTTGATGGAGAGGCTAACTCTAGAGATTAATTTTGTTCATGATTTTTAATAAAACTAAGGACTAGTGCATAGTGAAGATGTGATGAAAGTAAGAGAAAAACACTGAGTATGAGGGCCCTGGGTAGCGGCGAGAGCGTATCCCAGGAATTCCCATGACGAGTCTGGGTGAGGATACTGTTCCAGAGTACCGTCCCAGTGGCGACGCTCGTGGGATGTTTGAAGACTACGGGTGGTGTCATGTTTATGGTGAGAGCGTATCCCAGGAATTCCCATGATGCGTCAGGGTGAGGATACTACTCCAGAGTGCCTAAACATGAGTTCGTAGGTCAGATAACATCTAGGATACTTACCGTAATTACAGTAGTAGATTAAATCATAACGGGGGATTGAACCCTATAAAGATGAAGAACGAATAAGGGCTTGCCCTCGGACCTATGTAGTATGAGATGCATAGAATCCGAACAAGTGCGCATTAGTGTCATATAACATAAGTAACTGCATTAAGGACTAAGTGCACAATCACAACACGACATCAATAGGGTAGTCCCTTTAGTTTGAAATGTGACAAGTTTGTGTTTGCTAAATATGAAATGTTAAGTTATACTATTTCCGGCATAGAGAGGATGGCCGTGTATAATGTTCATCGGTTGAATAAACTGACGTACCCACAGTCTAATATGCAGGTAAATGTTATGCTAAAGATTAAAGAGGATGGATGCTTAAAGATTACATTATGTTGTTGTATTTGTATCAAATTGTTGTATTTTACTTCCGCTGTGCAAAAGAAAGATGTAATTATGATGTAAACTCTGATGTGTGATGAAAAGTTTTAATTTTCCTGTAAAATTGTACTAAAGAAAGTGAAAAGATCCTGTAGAACATCTCGAATTCAGTGTATTTGGGATTCGGGGCGTTACACAATCCCTCGTCATGACTTAATCTACCACTGTAACTACGGTAAGTATCCTAGATGATCTATGAGTACAAGCACATATACAGAAAACCTGGAGGGGAATCCCACGCTATGTCTTGACGCATCAAGCATGCATTCTGTGGCAATTCTGCCTCCTTCATAGCACACGATTCTCTTGCAGTCACCAAACATCCCACAAGCGTCACCAAGATCCCGATCCTTCTGGAGTAGTGCCCACGCCATGTCTTGACGCATCAAGCATGCATTCTGTGAATCACTCTCACATCGTAGACTCGAGGCCCTCATACTTGTGTTTTTTTCACTTTCATCACCTCTTCACTATGTACTAATTCTTAATTTAATGAAATCATGAACAAAATCAATCTCTTAGAGTTAGCCCTCTCACTACTACCAGGTCTTATTTTTTTCATTTCACAATGACCCAAACTGGTCTTTTCAATGTCAATAATCATAATTCATCACTTTCACTTGCTGGTGTGAGTTTTGGCTACACTCTAAATTTCAATTTCATTTCACAAATTCACATGCTTGAGTTTTCATACTCAATAATATTTCTCTTTTCCAATCACATGATTTCAAATAATTCATGAGTCCATAACCATACATGGAATTCAATTATCATGCATGCATTTCATCAAATATTTATTTCCACATTAAAATCACATCATCAATTATATGGTCAAAATGAATATTCACAACTCATAATTGTTACACTATTCTTCAATAAGAACAATTCATACCACTTCACTTCATATATTTTCTTTCTTATTTATATTTCCTTTCTAGCACTTTATTTCAAGTTCTTTTGCAAAGTACAACTTTCACAAAAACATAAGTGTAGAACCATAGTTCCAATTACACTTTTGTTCTAAAAAATATACTCTATTTCATTTTTATAACTCCTAATTTATTTTTCATAAGTCACACATAATTCTAGAATAATAATTGTATTTTTTTCATAATTTTTAAACATCAAAAACCATCAAAAAATATTTTTTTCCAAAAAGTTTAATACTGGCCGAGACCAGGATTCGAACTGGCAACCACAGGGAAACAAGCCGTACGCTCTGACCACTAGGCCAATCGTGCCGATCGACATAAAGGGGGTTAAGAGCTTTAAATGCTCTCGGCTGAAGTTTAATTAATTTTTTTAAATGCGCAAGAAAATATATGGTGCTAACAAGAATCGAACCATCGACCTGTGAGAACCCAACCGCACACTGTAGCGATTAGAAGCCTCCCGACCACTTGAGCTATAGGCTCAAGTTGTCTCAATACAACTTGCACTCTAATTAAATCAACTCTCTGTCTAATAGCATATTTCGATGATTCAAAAGCTCTCATTTGAGTTTTGCTTTTACCAAACTTACTGTAAATTTCCAGATTAATTATTCCCATAATAATTTATACTCCAGTAATTTAAAAATAATTTTTCCAATAATTAAACACATATTTTTGCATACAATTAGTTTAAATTGTATGCTACTACTACCACATTTCATTTCGTCCTTTCTTATCCAACTTAACATCAATATTCTCTATATCAATTCCCTATTTATATTCATTTCACAAACCTACAAATTATATTTTTAATTATTCGTTACAAACATTATCACAAAAGGGTTCATTCAAGCACATAAAACAACATTTTCATCTACTAACATTTGCATATAGTTTTTGATGCTAACAATGAATTTTTCTTCAAGCAATCCATAGCTATAATTAATTCACACACAACTTAAGTTTGATGATGGAACCACATACAAGATATTTATCAACATTCCAATCAACTAATAAGCCATTTTTCCAATTAAAAAGTACTCTTATTAATCCTTTTCATGCATTAATATTTCAATTCAATCTTAGCATGCTTTCTAATTAGAAACATGGAAAATAACCCACCTTAGCATGATATCTAATTAGAAATATGGAAAATAACCCACCTTATATTGGAGAGAAATACAATTGCAACACCTCCTAAAAGTCCTTGCCAAAAGAGCGTTCCTCCTCCTCCTCGATGTGCACACGAACCTTCCAAAATGCCAACCCCAGCTCCTTGATGCCGGCCTTCCCTTTCTTGATGCAAGCACAACTCCCTCACACACAAATCTCAATCTTTTAACTCACTTACTATACTACTAATAATGTATTCTATACTATAGGTAGTGGAGAAATAAAGTGTACAAAAATAACTAGGCTGGGGGGGGGGGGGGGGGTTATTTATACTAAATTTTGGAGTGAATGGAAGGCTAGGATCAAACTAGGAGTTAGAAATAAAAGGCTAGGATTCAAGGGGGAGTTATGGTAACCAACCATGATCAAGCAACCACCACCCATGACTCCATTCAAGTTTCCCTTTTCCCTCCATGTCAAAACCGGCCTCACATGGTGCATTTGCACGTGTACGTGCAATGCACGTGCATGCATTTGTCCTCCATTTAAAAAAAGTTGTACATTATATTTTCTATAAAAATAATCTTTAAAAGATGTTCTACATTACAAGTTGTAATTAAAATAAAAATAACTCATGGGCTTTAATTAATGGGCCAAAATAATAGTTTTATATAAAGAAATTAAATAAATTAGATTTGGGCTAGAAAGAAAGGCTTATGTTTATTTGAAGAAAAATGGACCTTTATAAAAATAATTAAAGAACACATATACATATATATATACTCATCATCCATAATGAAAAATAATTATAAGATTTCATACTACAAAAATTGCACGTGCACACTACATGCAAAATAAATAAATAATTTTCATAAATGAACATCGGGGCATTACAACACTCCCTCCTTAGAATAGTTCCGTCCCCGGAACTACAGTCAAGAGCGAGAAACAAAACACTCACAACAAAAACAAGAAAAAATACAAAAATACAAATCAAGCAAAAAGCTCAGGATAATCTTTCAACATCCTCTCCTCAGACTCCCAAGTAGCCTCTTCAACCAAATGGTTCCTCCAGACTACCTTGACCATCAATATCGTCTTATTTCTCAAGACTTTCTCTCGACGATCAACAATCTCGACAGGAGACTCGATGTAATTGAGATCCAAATGCAAACCTTCCGGCACTTCAGGCAAATGATGACTCGGATCTGGAATATAACCTCTCAGCATAGACACATGAAAGACATTGTGCACCTGAGACAACTCTTCCGCTAACTCAAGCCGGTAAGCTGTTTTTCCGATCCTTTTCAATATCTTGTATGGGCCTATAAACCTCTGGGCTAACTTCCCGCCTTTGCCAAATTGAATCACACCTTTACTGGGCGATACTTTCAGAAAGACGAAGTCACCTTCCTCAAACTCAAGGTCCCTTCTCCGATTGTCTGCATAGCTTTTCTGCCTGCTCTGAGCTTCTACCAACCTTTTTCCTGATCAGAACAATCTTTTCAGAGGTTTGCTGCACAAGCTCAGGCCCAAACAATTGACGCTCCCCAACTTCAAACCAACAAACAGGTGTCCTGCACTTCCTGCCAGACAGAGCTTCGTACGGCGTCATCCAGATGCTAGTCTGAAAACTGTTGTTGTAGGCAAACTCTACCAAAGGTAAATGCCTTTCCCAACTGCCTCTAAAGTCTAGTATACAACACCGAAGCATATCCTCAAGAATATGGTTGACTCTCTCGGTCTGCCCATCGGTTTGCGGATGAAAAGCAGTGTTGAAATCCGTCTTCGTACCCAAAGCTGTCTGAAGACTCCTCCAGAAATGCGAAGTAAACCGCGCATCTCGATCAGACACAATAGTTGACGGAACACCATGAAGCTTGACGATTTTGCCAACATACAACTCAGCTAACTTGTCCATCGAAGCAGTGAGTTTCATCGCCAAAAAGTGAGCGGACTTGGTTAGTCGACCGACTATAACCCAAATCAAATCATTGCCTTTAGGACTCTTGGGCAATCCCGTCATGAAATCCATACTGATGTTATCCCACTTCCATTCCGGAATAGGTAACGGTTGTAATAGACCTCCGGGTCTCTGATTCTTGGCTTTGACTTGCTGACAAACCTCACACTTCGCGACAAACTCAGCCACATCCCGCTTCAAACCTGACCACCAGAAATACGGTTTGATGTCTCTGTACATCTTATTACTTCCAGGATGTACCGACAAAAGAGTAGCATGCGCCTCCTGAAGAATACTCTCTTTCAGGTCCGCCTGATTTGGAACACATATTCTATCTCCGAACCACAGCACTCCATCCCTGATTTGAAATCCGGGCAACCTGCCAGCACCAACCTGCTCTTTCATCTCCAAGATATCAGCATCAACCTCCTGACTTGCAATGATCCTTCCATTTAGTATAGGCTGAAGCCTCAGCTGAGCTAAAGATGCTCCCAATCCTTGCAAGACAACTTCAATACCTGCTCGATCCAATTCCTCCATCAGATGCTTCTGAGTTGTAATCAAACTGGATAAACTGCTCTTGCGACTAAGTGCATCAGCAACAACATTAGCTTTCCCAGGATGATACTTGATCTCAGGTCGCATGTCCTCAAGAACTTCCAACCATCTCCGCTGCCTCAAATTCAGATCCTTCTGCTGATATATGTACTTCAAACTCTTGTGGTCCGTGTACATGTTCAATTTCTCACCGTACATGTAGTGTCTCCATTACTTCAGGGCAAAGATAATCGCAGCCAACTCTAGATCATGAGTCGGGTAATTCTTCTCATGCGGTCATAGTTGCCTAGACCCATAAGCGATTACTCTTCCTTCTTGCATTAAGACACAACCAAGTCCATGATGTGAAGCATCGCTGTAAACATCATACTCAACACCTGCTCTAGGCAAAGCCAAAATAGGTGCAGTAGTCAGCTTCTCTTTCAACTCCTGAAAGCTTGCCTCACATTGCTCAGTCCACTTGAAGTTCACATTCTTCTTGGTCAAACTAATAAGCGGTACAGCTAACTGAGCATAACCTTGAATGAATCTCCTGTAGTATCCAGTTAATCCAAGAAAACTTCTGACTTCCTTCACTGCAGTAGGCCTTGCCCAATCTCTCACTGCCTCTATCTTCTGAGGGTCAGTTGCCACTCCCTCCTTAGAAAGGATGTGACCTAGGAATACCACTTCAGATTTCCAGAAATCGCACTTGGATAGCTTGGCATACAACTCCTGCTCTTCCAGCTTCTTCAAAACTGCTGCATTGGTGCATTGCGATTACCATTCTGTAGCTTGGGGCATTGAGATTGGTAATGTCCCGTCTCACCACAGTTGAAGCAATTTACTGCAAGAGGTCTCACCACATTGTTCCCGGGTCTCCCAACCACATTAACAACGTTTGCCCCTGTCGGTTTGAACCATTGTGCAAATGGTTGTCCCTTGAAATGTCCAGAATTTGCAGGCCTCTTTCTTGACTGCCAGTTGTTCTTCCGATTTTGAACAACATGAAACTGCTCCAACTTGTCGAATCTTCTGATACCAAGAGGTATCATCCAGGACCTCAAGCTCGGCCTCAATTCATGCTCGAACTTACGAGCCTTCTTCGCCTCATCCATCACTAATTCAGGAGCGTACCTAGAGAGCTGAGTGAACTTGGTCTCATACACTCTAACTGACATGACACCTTGTTGTAGTGATAGAAACTCCATAGCCTACTTCTCCTGGACATCGGAAGGAAAATAGTGACTGCGGAATTCCTCCAAAAATTCCTCCCAGCCAAGAACAATACCTCCCATTGTCCGCTTTATCGACTGCCACCACACAGCCGCATCCTTCTCAAGTTGCAGAGTCGTCAGCTTCACCTTGCTGCCCTCAGTGGTCTCCAGCACTTTGAAGATCGTCTCTACCTGACGAATCCAGTTGTCAGCCGCATCAGTATCTGACTTTCCTTCGAATACAGGTGGTTTCATTCGTTTGAACGATTCCACGAGTTTGATTGCTTCGGGCACCGGATTCGTAGGTACCCTTCCTTGGTTCTGATTCATGGCCACGGTGTTGAGTGTCTGATAGACCCTCGCAAGTTCCGTTTCCAAGTCCAGACCTTCCCCGTTTCTAGCTCATCTTTTAGACATATTCTGATGTAAAAGATCCATTAAATTCGAAGTATAGGACATGAATTTTAAATCAACTTGCATTTCATTAAATTCCAAACTTTATACATTCGAATTGAAAACATTTCTTGACATCAGAATGAAAACAGTAGAAGCTACAACATTCTAACTCCTACGCTTCCTCTTTGCTTCTCGAAGTTCTCCCCGTAGTTCATCAACTTCTTCCTTCAGCACATCGGTCATATTTTTCCTCTTCTCGAGTTCCCATACACGATGACTGAGAACCGCAAAGTCATCCTTACGCTTTGCCAATTGAGCCTCCAATAATCCAACTCTCTTCCGTAGTGTTTCTACCTGCCTCTGAAGAGATATCACAAGACTACTTGGAACTGGTGCTTCTTCTTCGTCAGAAGAGTCATCAGATGAGTCCGGAGGTGGGGTGATCTCCCGGGATTCAGGCCATTCTTCTCCGTCAGAATCTGCTTGTCCTAGGTAGTACTCTTCCTCAGAATCTGCTTGCCCAGGATAGTAATCTTCCTTGATGATATGCCAATTGTCGTCTCCAGTAGGGTCGAAGTGATCAGCCATCTTAGAAATAGAGAGGAAGAAGCATAAGTCATAGAGCAACACAAATGTAAGTAACTTACATTTAAATCTCTAGACTCAAACACACACTCTAATGTCCACTTCTACGGTGTCATTCCTTATAAATTTGTACAAGTGTGAAGCGTGGCTCTGATACCACTCTGTAACGCCCCGAATTCCAAAACACAACTGAATTCGAGATTCCACAGGATCTTTACACTTCTTTCGTACAATTTTATAAGAAAATTAAAACATTTCACTTTACATCAGAGTTACATGAAAACTTTACACTTTACATTTTACAGTGGAAGCAAATTTACAACATTTATATAAAAGTACAACAACATTGAATAATCAACATTTGAATAATCTCTAAGCATCTGTGCTTCTTTAATCTTTATCATGTCATTTATCCTGCATACAAAACTGTGGGTACGTCAGTTTATTCAACCGACGAACATTATACATGGCCATCCTCTCTATGATGGAAATAGTATAACTGATTTTCCATATTTAACAAACACAAACTTGTCACATATCAAACTAAAGGGAATACCCTATTGATGTCGTATTGTGATTGTGCACTTAGTCCTTAATGCAATTATTTATATTACATGACACTAATGCACACTTGTTTGGATTCTATGCATCCCATACAACATAGGTCCGAGGGCAAGCCTCTTAATCGTTCTTCATCTTGTAGGGTTCAATCCCTCGTCATGACTTAATCTACTACTGTAACTACGGTAAGTGTCCTAGATAATCTATGAGTACAAGCACGTGTACAGAAAACCTGTAGGGGAATCCCACGCCATGTCTTGACGCATCAAGCATGCATTCTGTGGTAATTCAGCCTCCTTCATGGCACACGATCCTCTTGCAGTCACCAAACATCCCACAAGCGTCGCCAAGATCCCGATCCTTCTGGATTAGTGTCCACGCCATGTCTTGACGCATCAAGCATGCATTATGTGAATCACTCTCACATCGTAGACTCGAGGACCTCATACTTGTATTTTTTCTCTCACTTTCATCACCTCTTCACTATGTACTAATTTTTAATTTAATAAAATCATGAACAAAATCAATCTCTTAGAGTTAGCCCTCTCACTACTATCGGTCTTATTTCTTTCATTTCAAAATGACCCAGACTGGTCTTTTCAATGTCAATAATCATAATTCATCACTTTCACTTGCCGGTGTGAGTTTTGGCTACACTCTAAATTTCAATTTCTTTTCACAAATTCACATGCTTGAGTTTGCATACTCAATAATATTTCTCTTTTCCAATCACATGATTTCAAATAATTCATGAGCCCATAACCATACTTGGAATTCAATTATCATGCATGCATTTCATCAAATATTTATTTCCACATTAAAATCACATCATCAATTATATGGTCAAAATGAATATTCACAACTCATAATTGTTACACTATTCTTCAATAAGAATAATTCATACCACTTCACTTTATATATTTTCTTTCTTATTTATATTTCCATTCTAGCACTTTATTTCAAGTTCTTTTGCAAAGTACAACTTTCACAAAAATATAAGTGTAGAACCATAGTTCCAATTACACTTTTGTTCTAAAAAATATACTCTATTTCATTTTAATAACTCCTAATTTATTTTTCATAAGTCACACATAATTTTAGAATAATAATAGTATTTTTTTCATAATTTTTAAACATAAAAAACCATCAAAAAACATTTTTTCCAAAAAGTTTAATACTGGCCGAGACCAGGATTCGAATCGGCAACCACAGGGAAACAAGCCGCACGCTCTGACCACTAGGCCAATCGCTACGATCGACATAAAGGGGGTTAAGAGCTTTAAATGCTCTCGGCTGAAGCTTAATTAATTTTTTAAATGCGCAACAAAATATATGGTGCTAACAAGAATCGAACCATCGACCTGTGAGAACCCAACCGCACACTGTAGCGATTAGAAGCCTCCCTGACCACTTGAGCTATAGGCTCAAGTTGTCTCAATACAACTTGCACTCTAATTAAATCAACTCTACTCTGTTTAATAGCATATTTCGATGATTCAAAAGCTCTCATTTGAGTTTTGCTTTTACCAAACTTACTGTAAATTTCCAGATTAATTATTCCCATAATAATTTATACTCCAGTAATTTAAAAATAATTTTTCCAATAATTAAACACATATTTTTGCATACAATTAGTTTAAATTGTATGCTACTACCACCACATTTCTTTTCGTCATTTCTTATCCAACTTAACATCAATATTCTCTATATCAATTCCCTATTTATATTCATTTCACAAATCTACAAATTATATTTTTCATTATTCGTTACAAACATTATCACAAAAGGGTTCATTCAAGCACATAAAACAACATTTTCATCTACTAACATTTGCATATAGTTTTTGATGCTAACAATGAATTTTTCTTCAAGCAATCCATAGCTATAATTAATTCACACACAACTTAAGTTTGATGATGGAACCACATACAAGATATTTATCAACATTCCAATCAACTAATAAGCCATTTTTCCAATTAAAAAGTACTCTTATTAATCCTTTTCATGCATTAATATTTCAATTCAATCTTAGCATGCTTTCTAATTAGAAACATGGAAAATAACCCACCTTAGCATGATATCTAATTAGAAATATGGAAAATAACCCACCTTAGCATGATATCTAATTAGAAATATGGAAAATAACCCACCTTATATTGGAGAGAAATACAATTGCAACACCTCCTAAAAGTCCTTGCCAAAAGAGCGTTCCTCCTCCTCCTCGATGTGCACACGAACCTTCCAAAATGCCAACCCGAGCTCCTTGATGCCGGCCTTCCCTTTCTTGATGCAAGCACAACTCCCTCACACACAAATCTCAATCTTTTAACTCACTTACTATACTACTAATAATGTATTTTATACTATAGGTTGTGGAGAAATAAAGAGTACAAAAATGACTAGGCTAGGGGGAGGGGGGTATTTATACTAAATTTTGGAGTGAATGGAAGGCTAGGATCAAACTAGGAGTTAGAAATAAAAGGCTAGGATTCAAGGGGGAGTTATGGTAACCAACCATGATCAAGTAACTACCACCCATGACTCCATTCAAGTTTCCCTTTTCCCTTCATGTCAAAACCGGCCTCACATGGTGCATTTGCACGTGTACGTGCAATGCATGTGCATGCATTTGTCCTCCATTTAAAAAAAGTTGTACATTATATTTTCTATAAAAATAATCTTTAAAAGATGTTCTACATTACAAGTTGTAATTAAAATAAAAATAACTCATGGGCTTTAATTATTGGTCCAAAATAATAGTTTTATATAAAGAAATTAAAAAAATTAGATTTGGGCTAGAAAGAAAGGCTTATGTTTATTTGAAGAAAAATGGGCCTTTATAAAAATAATTAAAGAACACATATACATATATATATACTCATCATCCATAATGAAAAATAATTATAAGATTTCATACTACAAAAATTGCACATGCACACTACGTGCAAAATAAATAAATAATTTTCATAAATGAAAATCGGGGCATTACAGTCGAATTTTGTATTTTTGATATTTTACGTGCGATGTGCGTGTTTGTTTCAGTAACCATATTTAAGCGTTTTTGTTTTCAAAACATATTTTTGAGGTGTGTATATTTTTTATTTGTGCATGAAACATTATAGATTTTAATTAAACAAATTTTTACGTACATATTATATATATATATATATATATATATATATATATATATATATATATATATATATATATATGATTTATATTTTTAAAAATAATAAAATTGTGATGTGTGCTAGTGCACGCACGTGCACGTGTTTGGGATTGAAGAGAAGAGTCAAGCCCTGGCTTTTTTGGAAGTAGGAATGAAACACAAATTTGAAATTGTGAGTGGATGAGAGAGTGGAGGTAGTGGTGTTCATGGGGAAAGTTATTATAACTATCTCTATAACTCTTATATAATACCTCTACCCCCCTACCTTTCTCCTCACCTCTTTCACTTCTTTCTCTGTCCTTGTCTGCCGAATCCACCAAAAGCATCCAGCACTCATGTGCTTTCTCCATTCATTCACAATGTGTGTATATACATATGTATATATATATGCCTATACACCCTTCACATTTCACCCCCTTTTCCCTTTTCCTATGGTATTCTGTCCTTGCCGAAAAGCAATCAATCGGCCATCTCCTGATTGCTTCCTTCACCTTCTCACCTTCACATCATATATTTATATATTAAGTATACCTATATATATAGATATATGCAAATATAGAAGTGTATATATAGGTGTATAGATATGGTTTTGATGTGGTGAAGTGATGTTTGCCTTGGCCGAAATGATGTTGCTCACTGTGCCAGCCAAATGGAGTATTGGAGCTTTCTCTTGCACGCGGAATTCGAGGAGGCGAAGCGAAGTTTCTAGGAGCTCTCATTCTAGGATTGCAATTGCTAGGAATTAAATTTCCTTGGGTGGGTGATTCTAAAATCCTTTCTAATATAAGAATAGATTTGCATGCTAGATAATATATACTTTAGTTGTTAAATTGTGATTGGTATATTAATTTGTAGATTGCATGATTTTCATATAATTGTGCTATAAAAATGTGAATTTTGAACCATGCTAGATGTAGAATGTATGTTGGTTATGAAACATTGGTTATATGCCATATTAATTAGTGTGACACTAGTATGATAAAAAAGATTATGTCCTAGAAATGTTTGCAGAAATAAAAGAAAATAACAAAAAAAAAATTTGTGATAATGGTAGAGCTAAATCGTTGAATTTTAATGTCGAAAATATATTCATGATCCACTTTAACTGCAACACATGAAAGCTCCAGCAGGGGAAAACTTCCAAGTGAAAGTTACTGCCCAAGCTTTATTGTACATTCTTGTTGTACCAATTAATTGTAATTGTTGTAATCATTGGACATTGTGATAACAATTTGATGGGATAAAAGTTTTAAATTTCCTGAGATTTTTGTTGTGTTGTGACTCATTTGAAGAAAGATCCTGAAGAGTGTCATGAGTTCCTATGTTAGGAATTCGGGGCGCTACAGATTTGGTATCAGAGCTTACTTCAAATTGTAGCCTAACACAACAGAAAATTAGACTTGGATGCCCCAACCAGAGTCAGGGTTAGTTTTGATAGTGGGATGTTCTTAAATCATATTATTGCACTTTTGCAACTAATGTTTGCGAATTTCTCCTATGTCTGACATAACCCCACTGCGATTATTTCTTTTACTAACTTTTATGATTCAGGTGGATGTCGAGGAGGCAAATCTGCTGCCTGATGTCTCGGAGGCAAGCATGCAGCCGGGCGTCGATAAAAGAGAGCCCACGATGCAAGAGTCGACGAAGAAAGGGGAGGAGCCGACGGCGGTGACCTCAATGTCGAGGTGAGAATTCAACAGGATGTCCAAGCACAAGGTTCACATTGACTGTAAGGAGTATAAGGTGACCTTAGCCATGCCCGAGAAACCAGAGATCGTGTTTCAAGGGAAGAAGAAAAACGGAAAGATTTGGGCGGATACAGCTGGAAGTAAGGTGCCAAAGGAAGTCAAGGGGATACCTATTGTACGAGACCTTCCACTTGTATTTTGGAGGTGTTACCAGGGTTACCCCCACCAAGAGATGTAGAGTTCAGTATCGTGATCCAGCCCGGCAGCGCGCCCGTATCGAAGATGCCGTATCGTATGGCACCGGTGGAACAGACTGAAGTCAAGAAGAAAATAGAGGAACTGCTGTAGAAGGGACTCATCAGGACTAGTGCCTCCCCTTGGGGGGCGCTGGTACTGCTGGTCAAGAAGAAGGACGGGTCATCCAAGATGTGTATTGACTATCAGGAATTAGGCAAAGTCACAGTCTAGAACAAATACCCAATTCCCAAGATCGACGACTTGTTCGATCAGCTACAAGGAGCCGCAGTGTTCTCAAAGATCGAAACCGACACAGTACATATACGTACATATATCTGCCTATACAGATAATAATTTTTATTAGTTAAAACGAATAATCTTTACCAAAAACATTTTAATTCAAAAATAATAATAAAAATAATTTTATTACCGACTCGAAAGATTTCATTACCAAATTGATACAATACAGATGTATACAGACAGGTATACATATAAAGATAATGTTTATTAGTACAACCTGGTAATATCCATCAAAAATATTTCAATTCTGAAAAAATAATAATAAAATAATAATTTTTAATATCCGCCCGGGATTTTACAGACATTTTCTCAAAAATGCATTTTACAGGATTTTGTACAAGTGCACAAAACTGATACAATACATATACATACTTACTAGTATATATATACAGATAACTTTTTATTAGTAAAACAAGTAATTTCCATAAAAATATTTCAAATTTTTAAAATAATAATTATACAAATATAATATCCGAACGGGATATTACAGTGTAACCGTTATAATCATCGATCTTTATTACATGTTTGATGCCTGTCCTGAGCAGCCTGCAAGTGCTCCCAGATCTGAGCCACTGCATCATCTGCCTGGTGATTAGCTAAGGCCCTAAAAGTTTTCTCTCGCCGTTGTCGTCCCAAAAAACTGGCAATCGACATTTGTTACCATAGAGTGCCTCGTACGGGGCTGCCTTGAGACTTGCTAGGTAGCTGTTGTTGTATGAGAACTCAACCAAGTACAGATGATCCTCCCACAAACCTCCAAACTGAAGAACACAAGACCTCAACATGTCCTCTAGTGTCCGAATCGTCCTCTCAGATTGCTCGTCTGGCTGTGGGTGGAACGCAGTGCTGTAGTTCAACTTACTTCCCAAACTCCTCTGAAGACTTTCCCAAAACTGAGATCTGACCCTCGTATCTCTATACTTCTCAGCCGGGCTCTCTGTGGATTAACCCATTATGAAAGGTATGAAATGGGCACTCTTCGTCAAAGGGTCTACAATTACCCAAATAGCATTGTGAACTTTGTGACTTCTTGGCAATGCCGTCATGAAATCCATAGTGATGTTCTTCCATTTCCACTCCGGAATTGGAAGAGGCTGTAGGAGTCTAGCAGTTCTTTGATGTTCTGCCTTTACTTACTGACAGATTAGACACTGAGATACAAATCTCGCTTATGATCTCTTCATAACGTGCCACCAAAAGTTCTACTTCAGATCCCTGTACATCTGTGTGCCTCTAGGATCAATAGAATAGGGTGAACGATAGGCTTCTTCAAGTAGCATCTGCCTGACTTCCCCCATCGGTACACATAATCTGGCACAAAGACGAAGCGATCTGTCTTCATGGATGACCAAGTCAGTCCTTATGCCTGCTTCTACTTTGCTTCGGAATTCTTGCAACTGCGAAACACCTGCTTGGGCTTCCTTGTTCTGTTCCACTAATGAAGACTGCAACTGCAGCACCATACACTGCTGTGCTGAACCGGGAAGAATCACATCCAATTCCAATCTTCTCATATCCTCCAATATTTCCTTCTGTTTGCTGAGGAACATAGCGGCTGGAATCTTGCTCACGGCGTCGGGTACCAAATTAACTTTGACTGGGTAATACTGTAAGTTGATATCATTCTTCCATCGATTCTAACAATCTTCTCTGCCTCATGTTCTGCTCCTTCTGCGTGAACATGTACTTGAGACCCTTGTGATCTGTGAAGATATGAATTCTATCCCCAAGCAAATAATGCCTCCATCACTTCAAGGTGAAGATTACGGCTGTAAGTTCAGGATCATGCATAGGGTAGTTCTTCACATGTGGCCTCAACTGCGTGGATGCATAAGAGACAACTCTGCCTCGCTGCATCAGCACTGCTCCTAACCCTCTACCCGAAGCATCACAGTAGATCACAAAACCTCCTAAACAATATTGTATAGTCAGCATACGTGCTGATGTCAACCGGTTCTTCAACTCCATGAAAGCTTCATCACAAGCTCCATCCCAAGCAAACTTCTGATCTTTCATCGCCAAATTGGCTAGGGGTCCAGCAATCTTCAAGAAATCCAGAATGAACATCCGATAATACCCTACCTATCCAAGAAAATTTCACACTTCTGATGCTGACTTCGGGACTGGCCAATCCTTGACTACAATAATCTTTGACGGATCAACTGAAACGCCATCACCGGAGATAATGTGGCCCAGAAATGCAACACGGCCAAGCCAAAACTCACACTTGCTGAGCTTCCCATAGTGCTGATTCTCTCTCAATGTCTGCAAGACCACTCTTAGATGCTCTACATGGTCTTCCCTGTTCTAAGAATACACCAGGATGTCATCGATGAACACCACCACAAATTTGTCTAAGAACGGTGAGAACACCCTGTTCATCAGACTCATAAATATTGCTGGTGCATTAGTGACTCCAAAAGGCATTACTAAGAACTCGTAATGTCCATATCTCGTACGTGACGCCATCTTCTGAATATCCTTAGTCTTTACTTTCACCTGATGATAGCTATTGTGAAGATCTAGCTTTCAGAAAACTAAAGCACCTCCTAGCTGATCAAACAGATCGTCAATCCTCAGCAGCAAATATCGGTTCTTCATGGTGACATTTATTCAGTTCTCGGTAATTAATGCAGAGTCTGCGACTACCGTCCTTCTTATTGAGGAACAACACTAGGGCTCCCCAAGGTGAAAGACTTAGTCTGATAAAACCCATATCCAACAACTCTTGCACTTGCACCTTTAGTTCGGTCAACTCAACTGGTGCCATTCGATACGAACTGTTCAAGATTGGTGCTGTACTGGGCTGAACTTCGATACGGAATTCAACATCTCGGTCTGGCGGCAACCCGGGAAATTCTTCTTAAAAGACATCCATAAAATCCTGCACAACCATGGGTGCAACTTCATCATCAGTGCACATCGACTCCAGCACACTAGCCTTCTAGTCCGATGGTGTCTCACCAGCAAGAAATTCTAACTATTGGTGGCCTGGGAGTTTGATTACTACCTTTCTCTCTCGGTGTTCAATCACGGCATGTGAAACTCCCAGCCAATCCATTTCAAGAATAACATCGAATCCGAAATTGGGGATCACAATGAGGTCGGCCTTAAAATCCACGACACTTATTAGTAAAGGGCTTTGCTTGCACACCTTAGAATAGATAATGACGCGTCAACCTGTGGCAATATTCCAAGCTACTAGCATGACGTCACTTGCCAAATGGTACCGATCAACGAAATCAGAAGGAAGAAAGGAGTGGGTAGTACCGGATTCAAACACAATATGAGCAGGAAGAAAGTGAACTAAGATGATGCCTAACAAAGAGTCAAAGAACAAGAATGGAGGTGTATGCAGGATATGTGCACAAATAATTGTACTAGGAGGAACACAAATAGTGCAGAAAATAACATACACATAATTCAATTATAGTGATATACTTGCAACTACGCCAACAGTCGTCTTTGCTTTCTCTACAGTCAGGTTATAGGCCTGACCATGACCCCCGATCTGGCCTCCCCTAGGATCTATTTTTTTTATCAAAGGCTTGCCTCTGCGACAGTGGTAGTCTACCGACTCTGCCCTGACTTAGAGCTAGCATTCCCTACTGAGCTGCACTTCCAGTCGGCATAGGGATCCTATTCCTTGGACAGTCCCGAACCACATGATCATTTCCTTCGCATGCAAGGCACAGGTAATTTGCTAATCTGTAGTCCTTATATAGATGCTCAACTAGGTGGCAGAAGTTGAAAGTCTGAACCGTCCTTGGAGCAGCAGGTGAATACGGCAAAATCCCTCGTTGGAGGGGTCGGAGCTGGCCTCCGAATGGGTACTCCAGTCGGCCGGAAGGCAGCTGAACGATCCAGTGGGTGACACTCCTTCTATAGTTCTGTTCTTGGGTTTGGGATAAATCGAGAACATCGGCATAGGTGCGGTGCCGGTGGGCAGCCAGACGGTCCTGAATCTTGAAACTTAGACCCATCAAGAATCTGCGAGCCCTGTCTTCCTCATTGGCCACCATAGCAGTTGCAAAACGGTCGAGCCGGGTGAATTCAGTAGCGTACTCATCGACGGACCGATTCCCTTGGTTCAAGATAATGTTTAAATTAATATCGTGTATATGGAATAGGCATCAAAAGCGACATTAAGTAACATCATCCGACCAACCTGAGTTAACGAGACGAACTGCAATCCATCTCAAACTCGGTGACTTTGGGGAAGAACTTCATCATGAAGCTCTCAGTAAAAGTGGCCCAAGTGATGGGTTGCTCTAGCCTCTCGGTCTCTGTCCGCCACTAGATATGGGCGAGATCCATAAGATGGATGCTTACCACATCCACCCAATCTGCATCGGAGATCCGTGCTGCTAGCAACAATTGCTCCATCCGAATCAACCACTGCTCGGCCTCCAACGGTGTCTCAGTACCCGAGAACAGATCGGGGTGCAGTCTCATGAAATCAGCAACTTTATCGAGCCTGGGTGGCAATAGCCCTGGTGGCAGGTCCAACAGCTGGTTCGGTCAGCCGTCTCCAAGGTAGCCTGCATCAACCCATTGTGCTCTTGTTGTAGGACCATCATTTGCTTCATCGTCTGAAGAATATAAGCATTGTCTGGCTGTTCATCCATGGGTCGGGAAGTGGAAGAGCCTCCGTGAGCCATAGTCTGCAACATGGTCAAATCAAAGAGTATCCCGATTATAAGTTGGTTACAACATGTTCATGTGATAACGTGGTGTACATATTGTTGAGTTAAACCTGACTAAGACACACCTGATTAGGGCCAAACTTGACTCTGAAACAACTGAAAACCTGTCACGCACCGCCTTCCAAAATACGGAAGTACAAACACGTGACTAAGGCCCAGCGAATGATATGCATCATTCATAAGTTTTAATATTCAACTCAATAATATGCAATACAATTACAACCATGCATGCTAAAATGGAATCATACGACATAAATAATCCATGAAATGTCTCAACATAACCAATGTCTGGAAAGAAATAAACTTCGGGTCATCAAAGCCCAAATTACAAAGTACAATAATAACAACAATACTGGAATTTAAAATAACTTGGACGAGACAACTATTGTAGGACAATAATTCAGCTCCAATACCTAGAAGATTTGCTCACCAAGTCCTTCGGGCAATTCTCTTTGTGTAACTGCAAGCTCATGGGCTAGAGAAGGGGGGGATGTCCGTCAGAGCAAGTCACGGGCAGCAAGCAGTAACAAGCAAGGAACAATAAAACAGGATGCATAAATATCAAGGAACAAAGAACTAGAACTATATCAATTGTCAATGAAAATATTCATAACAAGGTCAAAGTCTATAATCAACAATTCAACGATCAACAATAAAAATAAAATAAGAATCAAGTCGATAACAATAACCATATTAATGTAATATCCCAGACGGATATTACATTTATATAATTATTATTTTTGAAATTAAAATATTTTAATTAGAATTAACTTGGTTTTTCCAATAAAAAGTTATCTAGATATATATACTGGTAATTATATATACGTATTGTATCAGTTTTGTGCACTTGTGCAAAATCTTGAAAAACGCATTTTTTAAAAAAATGTCTGAAAAAATCCCAGCCAGATATTAAAAATTATTATTTTACTATTATTTTATTTTTATTTTCATAATTGAATTTTTTTTGGTGGATATCACTCGGTTTTGTTAATAAACATTATCTATATGTATATACTAGTCGGTATATGACTATTTTGTATCAAATTGATACTGAAATCTTCCGAGCCGGTAATGAAATTATTTTCTCGTAATTAAATGATTTTTGTACAGATTATTAGTTTTAACTAATAAAATTTTTCTGTATAGAAAGATATATGTACGTATATGTACAGTATCGATTTCGTATGTTTGTAAATCATGTAGTATGTTATTTGGGAAAATATCTTTTATTTTTGATCCATCATGATGAAATTGAGGGTAGGATTTGGATTAGGAGGTGATTGCAGTTTAAAAGGGGTTTGATTGTAACATAAAATTACAATTTGAACATCAAATTGATTAGCCACAAGAAAATTGGACACATGGCTTCATTCTCCACCACAAACCCAACCCCCTCCCCAACAAAATACCTCCCCCACACCCCCCTCTTTCTCCTTGGCCGGCCTTAACACAAAGAGGGCAAAAATCCCACTTCCATTTTGTGTTTCTTCATCTCTTCCCCATCTCAAATCTCATCTCACTCCATCTCCTTCTACTACTAACTTTAGAAAATATTGAGAAAGGAAAAGAAAGGGTGGATCAAAAAAAAAAGAAAAGAGGGTTTTCATGGGTTCCTTTTCTTCATGGTGTTCTTGAGAGAAGCAAGAACAAGGAGTAAGGAGGGGAAAGCTTGTCCTTCCAACCGATTTTTAAGGTGGAGGTTTCTCACTCATGTCTTGTTTTAGCTATTTTAGGGTTTGTTATTGTTGTATTTTGTTGTATGGAGTTAATTTCATGTGCATAGGGGCTAGAGTAAGTAGCATGCAAAGTTCCAAGTGGTAGAACGCTAGAGATAGCTTAGAGATTCAATTTTTGAAGTTGTAGGGTTAAATTTATTTACTTGTGTAAACGATGGAGTTTTGACCCGAAATTTATGTAGGAGGTTCTTCTATGTGTTATTAGCATACTAAAATTTTTATAGATTTTTCGGAGTCATTTTGATGGGTGAAACTAGAGTTTCCCCCAAAACAGCGAGGTTCAAGTTAAAAACAGAACGCTCACTGTTTTGGGTTAGTGTCGCAGTATGTTCAAGGGGACAAAACGTGGGGTTCCTCTTGGAATTTGAGGAGGAGATCAACTAGGAAGTTGTAGTAGACATTCTGCCCTTTCCGAATTGGCTTCTCGGGTTAGATTCCGATAAGGGACACAAAAGTTATGGCCGTTACAAAAACAAGGCAGCAGCTTGACTGAATTCTTGCGGTTTGACTTGTCCTAGATTTTTGAGTCTCTTAATGGATGAATCTGAGGAGCCGACCCACTAGAGAGTTGTAATAGACATTCTCCCCTTTCCGAATTGGTCTCTCAGGGTTAAATTTCGATAAGCGAAGTAGGAATTATGGTCCTTGCAAAATACAGCAACTAGCTGTCTGACTGAATGCTTACTGTTTCACTTCTTCGTAGTTTTTGAGTGTTTTACTGGATGAATCTAAGGAGCCGACCAACTAGGGAGTTGTAGTAGACATTCTCCCATTTCCAAATTGGCCTCTCAGGTTAGATTCCTATAAGGGACGCAAAAGTTATGGCCGTTATAAAATGTCAGCAGCTGGGTTTTCTGAAAGCTTGCTGTTTTGCTTCTTTGTAGTTTTTGAGTACCTTACTTGTTGAATGTGAGGAGGAGACGAACTAGAGAGTTGTAGTAGACGTTCTCCGCTTTCCAGATGGGCCTCTCGGGTTAAATTCCGATAAGCGGAGTAGGAGTTGTGCTTTTTACAAAACACAGCAGCCAGGTTGGGCTGAGAGTGCTCGCTGTTTTGTTGTTTGTTGTTTTAGAGTCTTTTACTTAATGAATTTGAAAAAGTGTTAAACTAGAGAGTTGTATTAGAGTCTCTCACCTTTCAGAATTGCCCTATTTGGTTAGATTCCGATAAGCGGAGTAGGAGTTATGGTGTTTGCAAAACAGCGCAGTCAGCTTTGGCGGAAGCGCTCATTGTTTTGCTTCTTTATTGTTTTAGAGTATCTTACTTGTTGAATCTGAGGAAGAGACCAACTAGAAAGTTGTAGTAGAGACTCTAACCTTTCCGAATTGCCCTATTGGGTTAGATTCTGATAAGCAGAGTAGAAGTTATGTTCTTTGAAAGTTTCAGCCTTGCTGTAGCTTCGGCTGTCCTTGCTTAGTTTTTTCGTCTGTTTAGAGGGCGGTAGATTGATTTCCATAGGGAATCTGGAAAAACCTTCAACTAGAGAGTTGTAGTATATGTTCCCACCTTTCTAAATTGTATAATTTGGTTAGATTCCGCCAAGAAGAGCAAAAGTTACAACCTCTCAAAGTTTCAGGTTTGCTTTATCTTTGGCTGTCTTTTGTTATCATTTGCGTGTGTTCGATGTTAGGAATTTGGAATTCCTTACGGAATCTGAGAAAATGGTCAACTAGAGAGTTGTAGTAGATGTTCCCACCTTTCCAAATTGTCCAGTTTCGTTAGATTCCGACAAGTAGAGCAAAAGTTATAAGCTCTCAATGTTTCAGCTTTATTGTAGCCTTGGCAGTCTTTTGTTATCATTTGCGTGTGTTCGGTCAGGAATTTGGAATTCCTTACGGAATCTGTGGAAGTGGTCAACTAGAGAACTGTAGTAGATGTTCTCACCTTTCCAAATTGTTCACTTTCGTTAGATTCCGATAAGTGGAGCAAAAGTTACGACCTGTAGAAGTTTTAGCTTTTTGTTGAAAATCCGCAGTTTAGTTAAACAGTTTGCATGTGTTCGATGGACCTGGTTTTAGATTCCTTACAGAATCTGAAAAAGTGTTCAACTAGGATGTCATAGGAGATGTTCTCACCTTTCTAAAAAGTCTAATTTTGTCAAATTCCGATAAGCATAGCACTGGTTGCTTCTAGGCTGTCGGAAGGTTTTTATGTCGCTTTTGGGCTTCTCATTGATAGTACGCCTATTTTAAACTGTTAGTAGATTCTTCTGTTGCTTCTAATTATAGAAGATCAGGTTCTGCTAGTAAGCACGTTTGGTTGCTTCTAGTTTGTTAGAAAACCTGTATGATTGTTTTTATAAGTGGTTTTGCGCATACGCAGCTCGCCTGACCCGTATGTAGCTGTTGGTCTCATACGTAGCTTATTTGGCTTGTATATATGTTGTTCTCACACGCAACTCACCTGGCTCGTATGTAGTTGTTGGTTTCATACGTAGCTTGTTTAGCTCGTATGTGTTCTGTTTACTCGTATGTAGCTTATTAGCTAGTACACAATTTGTTGTACTCGTCTAGAGTGATATCATTGCCCTAGGGGATATCGACCATCAAGACGTGTATTTACCTTACTCTTAAGGGACTATGGACGAGTCACTTTGTGTGTACCGTCAGATCTTAACCGAGTTGGTTGAACGCAGACCAGAGTGTTAACAAAATCCAAGTTTAGGGTAGTAGCATGCAAATACGTTCGTATTGCCTGGGTCTTGGATCGATAGGCCATGAACCAAATCCTTAGGGATTCTGGTAAGTCTGGGTTAAGCAGCCTAGTAGAGTTATCTTGCGAAGTCTAACTTAAGACCTAGCATGTTGTGTTAGTACTGTTGTCATCCCTAGGTTTGTTTAGGGTTAGTGACATTGTTAGGGTAGTAACTTATGGCTATTACTACTTAACCTATATTTATTATCCTTTTCTCGTAGAAGGTAAGAGTTGGTGTTAAGGGTGATACCTTATGATCCGACCTGTCCTATAGGCCGACACTAGGCGGTATTATTGGGTTGTACCCTTCTTGTCAAAAGGATACGGTCTGTGCCTTCTCACGAGTTGGGAACACGAAATCCGTATCTCGTCTGTTAATTTTTGAAGTGCCTTGATAATCAGGAGCGATTCCTGTCGAAGCTAGGGGGGATGAACCCCCGGAACTCCGTCTTCCTTGTATCTAAGGGCGAGAAGCCATAGACTACTGTCTGGCTAGGGGGCGGCAGGGGATGCTTCGAGCTAACCTGTGACCGTGGAAACTCCAAAGATTCGTCAGATATTTGAGTGAGGTCTAGTGCGCCTGTCGGGATTAGACCATTTTAGAGCAACCTCATCGGTCATGTTTTGTAACACCCCAAATTCCAAAACAGATTGAATTCGAAGTTCCACGGGATCTTTTCACTTCTCTTCGTACAATTGTACAAGGAAATTAAAACATTTATTACATCAGAGTTACATCTTAAATTACATTTAAACAGCGGAAGCAATTTACAATAATTACATTAATAAAATGTACAACACTTGAAACATAGAAACTGTGGGCTCGTCAGTTCATTCAACTGACGCAAGGATATAATACATCAATTTTCTCCTACTTAGAACGCACACACTTGTCACAAGCAAAACTACGGGGACTATCCTATAGATGTCGTGTTGTGCTGTGCGCTTAGTCCTTAATACAATTGTTTATATTATATGACACTAATGCGCAATTGTTCGGATTCTATGCATCCCATACTACATAGGTCCGAGGGCAAGCCCTTAATCGTACTTTATATTGTAGGGTTCAGACCCTCACCATAACTTAAACTACTACGGTAACTACGGTAAGTATCCTAGATGTTCTATGAATTACGAGCCCATGTCCAAACAATCTAGAGGGGAATCCTATGCACTGATATGACGCATCATGCAGGCAATCTATGAATAATTCAACCTCCGTCATGGAACGATGGCACCACCCGTAGTCACCAAACACCCTACAAGCGTCGCCACCGGGACGATAATTCCAGAGTAGTGCTCATGCCGTGTCATGACGCATCAAGCAGGCAATCGGTGAATCACTCTCACACCGCCAATCTGATGGCCCTCAGAATCGTGTTTTTCTCTAACTTTCGTCACATCACCACTATGTGTCTAGTCCTTAATTATTTGAATCATGAATAAAATCAACTCCTAGAGTTTGCTCTTTCATCTATACCGGTCTTAAATATCAATCAACAATATGACCAAACTTGGTCTTTCATCTCAATAGGTCATCTCAAAAATAATTTATTCAATTGCCGGTAATAGGACTTAGCAACCCACAAGTTCAAAATCTCATTTCATGTTCATAAATTGAGTATTCACACTCATCAATATCTTCATAAGTTATCATGATTCTTTTCATTTCAATTCTTGCATAATTTTCCACAATAAAGAGACAAGATTATTCCATTTTTCACAATTTCTCAAATTACAAATCAAATCTCACAATTTTTTTTGCCATTCATAAGTCTAAATCTCATCTATTTAGACCAAGCGAAATTATTCACATTTGCATCGAGTTATGAATTTCTTAGAAAACTTCGCACAAAATTTCTTAAAAGCGACTAATTATTGATTTGTTTATCTCATAAAAATACTCTTATAATTCCTCTAACTTGGTCTATAATTTTCAATTAGGCTCTAGAAATTTTCCATGAGATCTAATTAATTTCAGGATTATTATGATAATTTTTATGAATTTATTTCAATTAAAACCATTTTTAAAAAAAATCATTTTTTCAAAAAAAATCGGGAAAAAAAAACCTTGGCCAAAGCCTTGTTTCGAACCCGCACACACACAGCCGTTGCGCTACAATAATGTTACTGTGGCGCAGCTGCTTACGAGAAAGGCCAACAGTGCCAAGCGATAAGAGGGGCACTTATTAACTGTTTGTACTTTAGGGCTCAGTATTAAGCTTATTTCACAAATGGAAAAATAAAGAGTCTATACAGAGACTCGAACTCATGACCTCTTGCTACAGTAACGTTTTTATTTTGTACCTACTGACCAGAATGGACAGAGTGACTAACCCGTAGGAAAAATAATCACAAATAGTTTTGTATATGACTGTAGCAATTCTAGTTCATAAAATAGTTCATTTCTTTCAAAATAAGATTTGTTCCTTTAGAAGTATAAAAATATTGCTGACTGAATTTCTTTGATATTTATACTGTAACTTAAGATTTTAAAAACCATTTAACTCTCATATTTTTCCATATAAAAGTCCATTCTTTTATTTGAACAAAATTGGTCACAAAAAGCATTGGGTCCTCTTAATTTGCCTCTTTTCAAAGAGAAACTTCTAATTTGATAATTCTCAAGTGGATTACTCTTTATTAAACTAATAATTTCCTCTTCTTCTTTTATTAATAAAAATACAATCTTTCTCTTAACTTAGTCCTAACTACAAAATGTTCATTTCTTCTTTCTTTCCAACAAAATAACATGTAAAATTTGGGGATTTTTGTATCAATCTTATTAACAATAAACATGTATGATTTGTTACTCAATCTACTTTCATAACATGGAGATTTTCTCGTAGTTCACATCATATAAACCACACATTCGTTCATATTGCATTTTTCCACATTCATGAATATCTCAACATAACGATTCATATTTTCTTAATTAGCAAACAAGTTTATTATCAAGTTATCACAACAATATTTCTATTCACTTCATTCAATAAATTTTACTACTTATTTCATGTAATTTCACATGGGTTCATTTTCTCCTTAAATATGGTACTAACATAAGGTAATATTTCCTTTTCTTGTTTATTCTAACATGATCACACACATAAACCTAGCATGGTAACTAGTTAGAAGTTGAAGAAAATTTCCCACCTTTAATGGAGAGAAAAACAACAAGAACTCCTAAAGGATCTCCTAGATCGAGCCACCAATTGACTTCTCCTCCTAGCTTGTATGCAACCCGAGCCTTCACCCTTGCTTCTTGAAGAATGCCAGCCACTTCTAGGATGAAGAACACACACACTAGCACTCAATCTTTTGACTCACAACTCTCCTAATCTTTTACTCACAATCTTGTCTTTCTTTCTTTCTTTTTCAATTCTTTTTCAAGTGTAAATGTGAGTGAATGAGAGGGGGATTTTTACTAATTTGGAGTGCAAATGGAGGGCTATGATTTGTTCAAATGGTTAAGGATCAAAGGCCAAGATGAATTAAGGAGTTGTAGCAACTACCCATGATGGAGCAACCACCTCCCCACTTCATCCACCTCTCCCTCTCTCTTTGATACAACCCGGCCTACTCCCATGGTGCAATTGCACGTGCTAGTGCAATGCACATGCAAATTAGTACCCCTACCAAAATTTGTTCATGCAATTTTAATTAATTGTTTACTAAAATGATTTACACTACAAGTTAGGTTAATTAAAAAAGGAATTAAATTAAATGGGCTTACTAATGGGCCAAAAGACCATGGGCTCTAGTGAATTAATTAATAAATTAATTGTAATGGGCTAGAAAGAGATAATTAGGACTAGGATTTTATTTAGGCTTTAAAAATAGATATTTTAGGAAATAAAGAGAATAATTACTAGCTCAAGCTATAAAGAAATATTTTTCTATAGAAAAATGCATATGAGATTATACGTGCAAAACACGTAAAATCACAAACTCTTATAAATAAAAATTTCAGGATGTTACAACACTCCCTTCTTAGAATAGTTCCGTCTTCGGAACTACACTTAAAGGGTGAGAAAACAGAAATACAACAAGAAGATAAGAAATGAAAATGAAAGAAGATACAAATCAAACAAAGAGCTCAGGGTGATCTTTCATCATCCTCTCCTCAGATTTCCAAGTAGTCTCTTCAACCAACTGGTTTCTCCAGACTACTTTGAACATCGGTATCGTCTTGTTCCTCAAGCCTTTCTCCCGACGATCGGCAATCTCAACCGGAAGCTCAATGTAACTCAGATCCAACTGCAAACCCTCTGGCACTTCGAGCAAATGATGACTCGGATCTAGAATATACCCTCTCAGCATAGACACATGGAAGACATTGTGCACCTGAGACAACTATTCCGGTAACTCCAACTGGTAAGCGGTTTTCCCAATCTGCTTCAATATCTTGTATGGGCCTATGAACCTTGAGGCTAACTTCCCACCTCTGCCGAAGTGAATCACACCCTTGCTAGGTGAAACCTTCAGAAAGACAAAGTCACCAACCTCAAACTCATGGTCCCTCCTCCGGTTGTCTGCATAGCTCTTCTGCATACTTTGATCATCCACAAACCTCTTCCTGATCAGATCGATCTTTTCAGAGGTCTACTGCACAATCTCAGGACCAAACATCTGTAACTCCCCAACTTCAAACCAACAAACAAGTGTTCTGCACTTCCTGCCAAAAAGAGCTTCATACGACGAAACTGTTGTTGTAGGCAAACTCCACCAGAGCTGGATGCCTTTCCCAACTGCCTCCAAAATCTAGAACACAACACCGAAGCATATCCTCAAGAATACGATTGACTCACTCGGTCTGCCCATCAATCTGAGGATGAAAAGCAGTGCTGAAATCCATCTTAGTACCCAAAGCTGTCTGAAGACTCCTCCAGAAATGCGAAGTAAACCGCGCATCTCGATTAGACACAATGGTTAACGAAACACCATGAAGCCTGACGATCTCTCCAACGTATAGCTCGGCTAACATGTCCATAGACGAAGTGAGTTTCATCGCCAAGAAGTGAGCCGACTTGATTAGTCGATCGACTATGACCCAAATCGCATCATTGCCCTTTGAACTCTTGGGCAAACCCATGATGAAATCCATACTGATGTTATCCCACATCTATTTCGGAATAGGTAACAGTTGCAATAAACCTCGGGTTTCTGATTCTCGACTTTGACCTGCAGACAGATCTCATATTTTGCCACAAACTCGGCCACATCCCGCTTCAAACCTGACCACTAGAAGTGTTGCTTAATGTCTTTATACATCCTGGTACTCCCAGGATGTACAGACAAAAGAGTAGCATGTGCCTCTTGAAGAATACTATCCCACAATTCTGCTTGATCTGGAATACATAGCCTCTCTTCAAACCACAATACCTCATCCCTGATCTGAAACTCTGATAACCTGCCAGCACCAACCTGCTCCTTCATCTTCTGAATCTCTGCATCTTCCTTCTGACTTGCGATAATCCTTTTATTCAGCGTTGGTTGGAGCCTTAACTGAGCTAAAGATGATCCCAAGCCTTGCAGAATAACATCAATACCAGCCCGATCCAACTCCTCGGCAAGCTACCTCTGAGTTGTAATCAAAATCAACCTAGTCAGATTGCTCTTGCGGCTAAGTGCATCAGCAACAACATTAGCCTTCCTAGGATGGTACTTAATCTCTGGACGAATGTCCTCAAGTACTTCCAGCCATCTCCGTTGCCTTAGATTCTGGTCCTTCTGCTGATAGATGTACTTCAAGCTTTTATGGTCCGTATACATGTTCAGCTTCTCACCATACACGTAATGTCTCCATTGCTTTAAGGTTAAGATAATTGCAGCCAAATCTAGATCATGAGTCGGATAATCTTCTCATGCGGTCTTAGTTGCCTAGACCCATAAGTGATTACTTTCCCTTCTTGTATTAAGACACAACCAAGCCCACGATGTGAAGCATTGCTGTAGACATCATACTCAACGCCTGCTCTAGACAAAGCTAAAATGGGAGCAGTAGTCAGTTTCTCTTTCGTCTCCTGAAAGCATGCCTCGCACTGCTCTGTCCACTTGAAGTTTACATTCTTCTTGGTCAGACCAGTGAGTGGCACGGCTATCCGAGCATAGCCCTGAATGAACCTCTTGTAGTATCTAGTTAGCCCAAGGTAACTCTTGATTTCCTTCATTGTAGTAGGCCTTGCCCAATCTTTCACCGCCTCTATCTTCTGCGGATCAGTTGTCATTCCCTCCATAGAAACGATGTGACCCAGGAATGCCACTTCAGATTTCCAGAAATCGTACTTGGACAACTTGGCATACAACTCATGCTCCTGAAGCTTCCTCAAAACCGCTGCTGGATGCTCCGTGTGCTCCTCCTTCGACTTGGAGTGCACAAGAATATCGTCGATAAACACCACGACGAAAGAATCAATAAATGGCCTCAGAACTCTATTCATCATATCCATGAAAATTGTAGGTGCATTTGTCACTCCAAACGGCATAACTAAGAATACATAATGCCCGTGTCGAGTTCGGAATGCAGTTTTATGCAGATCTTCAGTCTTCACTTGAACCTGATGGTATCCCGATCGAAGATCTATTTTGAAGAAAACAGCTGCTCCTTATAGACGGTCGAACAGGTCATCAATTCGAGGAATAGGATACTTGTTCTGAACAGTAACCTTATTCAGCTCTCGGTAATCGATGCATATCCTTATCGAACCATCCTTCTTCTTTACCAACAGCATCGGTGGTCCCCAAGGTGACGCACTCGGTTGAATAAAGCCTTTCTCCAATAGTTCCTCAATCTGCCGTTTGATCTCATCCTGCTCCTCAAGCGCCACTCTATATGGTGCCTTGGAAATGGGTGCACTCCCTGGCTGAATAGTGATACTGAACTCTACATCACGATGCGGGGGTAACCCAGGCAAATCTTTCAAGAATACAGTCGAATAATTCTGAACCACTGCAATTTGTTGCACCTCTACAGGAATCCCCTTCCTCTTGCTGATAGCAGCAACCAAATCTGAACATCTCCTCTTCCCCTAGAAAGTGACTTCAGGACCACCCGAAGCTTTCACTGTTACTTCTTTGGTCTTGCACTCGATGCTTGCACTGTACATCGACATCCAATCAATGCCAATGATAACATAGACTCCCAAGACATTCAGCTCGATCAGATCAATCCCGAAAATTCTATCTCCAATCTCGATCTCGCAGTCTGCATATTACCGATCAGTGGTTAAAGTCTCCCCTGATGGAGTAGCTACTGCTAAAACCTTGCCTGAAAAGACTTTCGGTTCGACTCCCAAAACTTTAGCAAACTTTGGTGATACAAAAGTGTGAGAGGACTCAGTATCGAATAAAACAAACAGCAGCTTTCGTTTCATTCAAATAAAGTTCTCCTGTTACATAACACACACTCGTTACATAACAGTTCACTAAATAAAGCGGGAAAAGAAGAACAACAGAAAATACTCTTAAACATCCTCCTTCGTACCAGTGATGACGTGATCCACCTCATCAGTGTCAGCTTCAATCAAGGCAAATACTCGCCCCTGCTGGCACGACTTCTTCCCGGCCTACTGAGTTGGTCCCTTTACGGATGACATCTTGCAACTTAGGGCACTGGAATTAGTAGTGACCTGACTCCCCGCAGTTGTAACAGTGCACCATCAGAGGTCTCACCCATACATTCTTGGGTCTCCCAGCCACACTGACAGCGTTCGCCGAAGTCAATTTGAACCTTTGGGCCAGTTGCTGTCCTCTGACATTTCCAGCAACTACGGGCCTCTTCCCCACATTCTAGTTGTTCCTCCGATTCTGAACAACATGGAACTGCTCCATGTCCGCCACAGTGGCTGCATCTCGTTTGACCAATTGGTCAAACCTCCTGATA